>JAPYZK010002053.1:0-20891 GCA_030522785.1 Platygaster equestris | reverse complement strand
AAAATATTATCAGAGAACGGCATCTTTTTCCGAAATTATTCACGATATTTGTCCTTCATTTCCAAGCATTTTCCAAAATTTGCATCAATATGAAAAATAAATGTAAATCTGAACAACTTCACATAATTCTTTATAAACTTCATTTCTTGATTACTTTAAATCAATTAAAGCCACTTATTTAAAAAATGCATGTATTTTTCTTTTTGGCCAAAAACAGGTGGAATTTTCGATCAATTTCAAAACTTCATGCAAAATCTGAACAATTTCACATAATTCTCTAGAAACTTAATTTCTTGATCACTCCCGATCAATTAAATCCACTCACTTAAAAAATTCCTGTTTTTTTTTTCTTTTTGATCGAAAAAGTATATTTCGCATCAGTTGAAAAAATTCATGCAAAATCGAAAAAACTCCACATAATTCTTAACAACAAACTTCATTTCTTGATCATTTTCAAGCAATTACATCCACTGACTCGCGAAATTCACGTTTTCGTCTTTTTGGGACGATAGGGTAA
This sequence comes from Platygaster equestris, assembly GCA_030522785.1. Taxonomy (NCBI): domain Eukaryota; kingdom Metazoa; phylum Arthropoda; class Insecta; order Hymenoptera; family Platygastridae; genus Platygaster; species Platygaster equestris. The sequence continues at coordinate 20,374 of JAPYZK010002053.1, read as the reverse complement.
GGGATTTTCGCACGCGAGCGATGCGGTATCGCGGCTTTAACCGTCTCGTTGGGTTTTGCATCGCGTCCCGCGGATTCCCGAGTCATCGAACGTGCTCGCAGCGTGTCGCAACGCGCGGGCCAGCAGCACGCATCAACGACGCCGGTAATAATGTTACGACCGGTCGACGTTTTTTACGCCGGCGCTTATGCACGTCGACGTGCGGACTACAGATGCGTGTCGGGAATTATTATTATGTCCCGTTTCGCAAAAGTCGCGGGCCGCGTTTCGCGAGCCCAAGGCCACGGAACGGAGCTTTTTTACCCATTCCGGGACAAGATTTTTCACATATCATCATGCACGCTCGGATACCAATTCTTCGGGAATTTTTCTAATCTCGAAGAAATCGGGAAATCGTCAGGAAATAGTCTAAAATTTATAAAAAAACAGAAGACAAAATTTCAAATACTGGAAAACAATTTTTATGGTTTTAAAAATATTTCTGAACATTTTCAAAGACATTTGAAAATCATGGAAAAAAAAATTGTTTGAAAAATCCGAGAATAATAGAAAATATTAGACCAAATTTTTTCACATTTCAAAGTTTTACGAGAATTCAAGAAAATTTCGAAAAATTCTGAACGAATTTCAGAAAATCGGAATTTTCGAAATTTTTCAAACAGTGACTAAATTTTACAAAAAACTTTCCCAGAATCCATGCAAAACAACTCAAATCAGGTACTAAACAAAATATTGAAAAATACTGGAAATTTATGAATCAATTCTGGACAATTTTCATGATTTTCACAATATTTTCGAACATTTTCAAAGGCATTAGAAAATCATAGAAAAAATCGTTTAAAAAATCCGAAAATGATAGAAAATATTGAACCAAATTTCTACACATTTCGAAGTTTTACGAGAATTAAAGAAACAGTGACTAAATTTTACATTTACATTCAAATCCGAGAATAATAGAAAATATTGGACAAAATTTCTACAGATTTCAAAGTTTTACGAGAATTCACAAAAATTTAATTCGGAACTAATTTCACAAAATCCTAATTCTCTAAATTTTCCAAACAGTGACGTAATTTTACAAAAATCTATCCAAAAATCCATTCGAGACAGCTCAAATCAACTACTAAAAAAATATCAAAAAATACTGGAAAATTGTAAATCAATGTTGAATAATTTCATGATATTCAAAATATTCTTGAACATTTTCGAATACATTTCGAAATCATGAAAAAAAATTGTTTGGAAAATCCGAGAATAATAGAAAATATTGGACCAAATTTCTACAAATTTCAAAGTTTTAGGAGAATTAAAAAAATTTTCAAAAAAATAAGAAAAAACATAAGAAAATCTGAGATTTCCAAATTCTCAAAACCGTGATGTAATTTTTCAAAAAACTTTCCAAAAATCTACCCAAGACAGCTCAAATCAACTACTAGCTGTATTTATATCCGAATTGCTCAACGATCGCACGAGATAAAACCGCACACGATATTTGCATTTTGCAATCTACGCTTGTTACACGCATTGTAAAAGTAGCCGACCTGGACGTTGCATTAGCCACTCGAAAGTGTTTCCGCGGCTAAAATAATCGGCGCCAAAATTATTCTTACGCGAGAGCGAAGCCGGAAATGCCTCGAAAACTCCTGCGTTTACGTAAAACGTGAGTGATTTCGTTACGTGAAATTCCTTAGACTTTTCAAATTGTCCACTTTGATTGTTTTTTCTTTTTGCTCTAGGTGCCACTTTCGATTTCGTTCATGTGGCACGCTCTTACGTATTTCTAGAGATTCAGCGAATTGCGTGGGATCACGTCGTGAATCCCCTCGCGAGTTCCGACCGAAGAAAGTGTTTTTTTTTTTCCGAGCACGTTTTCATGAGGGGTTGAAGGTTTTTTTTCTCGCGGTGGGAAACCAACGTTTTTGTCGCTCTCGGGGTGAATAAGCCGGGATGACTGTGTGTTTTCTCGATTTTAGAGTAGGAAAAGACGATATTAGTTTTGAGAATCCAATTAATTTTGGACATTTAGAAGGTTTGTGAAGAATTTGTGAATTTGAAAATGTGAAAGTTTTGAAAATTAATCACATTTTCATGGGTTACGAAAATTTTCGACAGTTTTTAAATATTTTTTGGAAATTTGAATATTTTTGGAATGTGAAATGTTTTTTTCGGCATTTACAAGTTTTTGGGTGAATGTTGTGAATTCAGACATTTACGAGTTTTATAAATGTATAATATTTGTATAAGTTACGGAAATTTTCAACATTTTTTTCAAGTTTTTGGGAAACTTGAACATTTTCGACTATTTTTTGGTTATTTTGAAAAATTTGTTGCACTAGTGATAGTTTTCGATGTTTTTCGTAAAATTTACGCTATAATTATAAAAAGTTTCTGATACATATTTAGATCTATACAATCTATAATTTTAAAAAATTAGTGATATTCGATAATTGGACAGTTCTAAATATTTTTATCTTTGCAAGTTTCTGTACATTTTATGATAATAATTGATTTTTTTCAACACGATTTTTAGATATCAAAATAATTTTTTCGAAAACTCACCAAAAGTGATTTGAATTACTCAAACACATTGATTACTTCAATAAGTTGAACTCAATAACCTTCAAATCAAACTCTAATTACCTCTATCGAATAAAAAATTTTAATCAAATCTTGCAATACATATTTTCAAAATTTGAACCTTTTGAAAATCTCTCTCAAAAAAAAATTATGTTAGTGTATATAAGATCATCTACAAAACGCAACATCAGAACATGTTCATTATGAAAAACGTTTATCATGATTCTATTACATTACACGAAAAAAACATGACGAATGAAATTTACTTTCAAAACAATTCTGATATGTTTTATAGCTTCATTGCATTTCAAAGACACTGAATTACAGTTAAACTAAGTTAACTGGAAAAAACTGAATTGAAATTAAAATTAGGTCTACTGATTTTTTTTCTTCGTATATAGTTTCGAGAGATTTTTAAGAACTTTAGAATGAACATATTGAATGCTGGGATTTTTGATTTTTTTTCTTTTTCAAAGTTTAAAAAATCGATAGCTCGAAAAATCGCATAAATTATGGGAAATTTCGAAGCATCCTTACCAATTCATTACAATTTTTTAGAGCTTTTCAAAGTACATATTCAAGGTTTTTTATGAAATTGAACAATTATTTCGAAGAATGTAGCAAATAGGAGGAAATCAAAAAGATTTTCGAGGATTTCGAAAAATCATAATTATTGTTTTTCCAAATGATATATTTTTTCCTCTATTTCGGTTTCTCAACTGTGTAATTTGTCCATATTTTTCGAACTTTCTAAAAATCGACAAGTCGGAAACTAACGGAAAATTTTTTGCTATCTCTGAAATGTAAATCTTGAAATGTTCAAGGAATTCAAAATTTTCGAGTCCCTCGAAATTGTTAGAAATCTCATAATTTTCATAATTGCTAAAATTATCTAAATTTTGAAAAATTCTCCGAATTTTCAAAAACTGTTGAAATCTCCAAAATTGCAAGGTTCTCAAAATTAAACAAATTCCAAGATAATCGATATTTTCAAAATTTTTGGAATTCTCAAAATTATCAAAATTTCCGAAAGGTTCAAAATCTTCAAAATTCTTCAATTTTTCACATTTCTCTAAATTTTCAAAATTCGTGAGATGTTCAAAATTCTATAATCTCAGAATTTTCAAAAACTTACAAAATTTCCAGAATTTCAAAGTTCTCAAAATTTTGAAAATTTCAAAACAATCGATATTTTCGAAATTCTCGAATTTCTCAAAATTTTTAACAATTTCAAAATTATCAAAACTTTCGAAAGGTTCAAAATCTTCAAAATTCTCAAATCTTTTCCGTTTCTCGAAATTTTCAAAATTCTCAAGATGTTTAAAATTCACGAAATTCAGTCCTTACTTTTTTTAAAGTCTTGAAATAATCAAAATATTCTACATTCTCAAGGGTTCGAAAATTCGCGAAATTTTTAAAATACTTCAAACGTTAAAGATATTCGAGGTTCTCGAAATTTTCGAAATTGTTCAAATTTTCAAAATTCTCAGAATATTTGGAAAAATTCATCGAGAACATTAAAAATCTCAAATTTATCGCGAATATTCAAAAACTACATTAAATTCAACAATGATTTTCAATAACTTCAGTAAATAATTGTAGACATTTCAAAAATCATTACTTAATTCATTCAATTTTCGAAATTTTCACACATTTAAAAAACTGTTAATCATTTTTCAAAATTCCAAACTTTCTTTACTCCAACAAAATGTCCCATACCTCAAAAAATTTTCAGTAGTTCGAAATTTCTCGACACCCCCAAAAATTTTTCAAATCTTGAAAATTCCACCGTGTCTCAGAAAATCAATCCCAACTATCCAGAACTCTCGAAAATCCCCAAATCAACAAATTATAAAAAAATGCAAGTGTTAGCGAGTGTCAGACACCGCAGAAATCGTCAGCTCATTTTTTGTGCACTAGAAAAGTGACACCGCGCACCAGTCCACGCCCACCTGCCGCTTTCGAAGCTCGTTTATTCTCGAAAGTCGAGACATCGATTACTGAAATCAGTGACCGACTATTAAGACTTCGTTACATTGATTCGTTACTTTGTTTTACGATCGCGCGGTATCACTCGTTACATGGGCACTACTGGCCCAGTTTCTCTACTGCCCTTTCCAGCGCTTGTCCCGTGGAATTCCACAATAAAATTTTTCTTGAATTTCCCAGTCTAATTTAAATACCCATTTCCTCGGGTACTTCTTTTTCGATAATTGTGCAAACTAAATGCAGAATTCCCTATTTCTTCACATTCACGTGTTTTTGTACTATTTTCATTTCATTTCATTTTATTTATTTACTTTTTAACTTTATTTTACTTAATGCTTTTTTTATATACATAAAATATTCAAGAATATTTTTCTACTTAATATGTATCATATTATTATTATATTATTACTGATTCATTTTACAATTTCATTTTATTTATTGATTTTTCATTTAACTTTATTTATTGCAAGTATTTCGTATTTTTCCGAGATACATAACTGAAAAAATTTCCCTAATTATACAACATTTCTGTATGTTATTAATTTCTCAACATTACTTTCAAAAATGCATCAATTTTCAAAGGTTATCAACAATTACAGAAACAATTTATGAAACCTAACTTAATTTTCTCGAAGTTGAACAGATTTTAGCACGGTTTTCTCGCTGCAAAAGGCGAAATTTCGTGTCCCAAACGACAGGAATAATCGATGGTTATTGCAATTCGACATCATTTTTTCTTATCGCGCTCTCGAACGCGTCGGATAGAAAGTTCCGTCTTCCGTGTATTTCACATGCACGGAATAGGCCGCGGAGAAAGTTTCGGCTGCCAAACATGAAGACCCCGAAGACTTTTCTTCCTGCTGTTTGGTCTTGGAAATGAATTTAAAAAACGAATGATCAAAATGCAATGACTGCCGAACGTGCTCAGGCATAAGCTTTCGTTCTGGAAAACTCGAGTTTTACTAGAACACGCACGGAAGCTTTCCATGATTTTGCAGTATAAAAGTGCATCGTACGACAAACGCACGGATCAATGTTCTTTTAGATGAAATTTGGAGTGTCCATAAATTTTCAGAAAATTTGGAAATTCCATAAAGTAGGCAGATTTTGGAGACAATGTATGAGAAAAATCTGAAAAAACTCAACAATCTGCAAAATTTAAAATATTTTTCGATATTTATTCAATAATCGCTGGAATTTCTAAAATTTTAGAGATCGTTGAAACCGTGAAGCCACAAAATGTAAAGTTTGTCTTCGTGATCCTAATAAGACGACACGTTTCAAATTTTCGAAATCCTTCAGACTTTCTCGAATTTATCAGGAATTAAATTTTCGGAAAAGCATATTGTCACGGAATACGAAAGATTGACCATTTCACAAATGTTGAATTTTTTTAAATTCTCGAAGTTCGTAGAAATGTTCCAAATTCCTGAATTTTAGTATTATGTATAGAATTTTTGGGATTTTCAACAAATTTCTAGGATTTTGCGGATTTTTGAAATGTGTAGAATGAGTGCCCAAATTTTTCAAAATTAACAATATTGAAATAAAAAGAAAAAACAAAAAACAAAAAATTCAAGACTATAATTTTCTCCGTATGTTGTTACTACTGGAAAACTTATAATTTTTCGAAAAATCTTATGAGTTTTAGAAAATTTCAAGTTGTATACAATGTGTCTATTTTTGTACCGATATTTTAAAAAATGTCTGTAGAATTTGGAAAATCTCGAAGTTCTATATAAAAAAGTATGAAATCGAACATTTTTAAAATTTAAATTTTCCAATTATCAACAAATTTAATGTCTGAAAACAATCATGAATAAAAAGGTTTTTCATTAAATTCGCATTGGAGGAAAAAAATAAATTTTTTAAATTTTTCATAGCAATCAAACCTATTCAAAATGTTTAAAATCCCAAAAATCAAACAATAGAAAAATATAAAAATCTTCAGAGTATAAAATACATATTTTTAGGTTTAAATATCATGAAAGTTCCTTAAAATATAAAATAATTGCAGCTTCAAGAAACTTTCATAAAATTCATGAAATCTGAATGACTTTGAGTGAACTGATAAACATTTTGATAATTTCTCAAATCTTCTGAAATTCTCTCAAAATCACTCAGACTTTATGTTTTAAGAATTAAAAAATAAGTGTCGAAAATTATACCATTAAAATAGAGATCGCATTAAGAATTCTAAATTCAAACATTTTTTCAAATTTTGAATTCAATTTGAAATTCCTTGACGTTTCCCCAATTTTTCGCAAAATAAAAAAAAGCCCTGACAACTAAATATTGAAGGTAAGAATAATTATTGAAAGTATACCCACATTTAAAAAATTTTTCAAGAATTGAAAATCCTTAATTACCTGAACGTCAAAAACAATAGAAAACCGTCTCCTGGCAACAATTATGACGAATCGACAAAAAGAAGTTGAAAAAATATCCCACAGGAAAAACTCTCAGACGTCTAACAATGAACAGGAATCCAAAAATTACGTCAAAATTACATTTGACAAAATCGAAAAATGTAGAAAACAGAGAACAATCTATAAAATCTAGCGATCTTCCAACATTCAGTCATAATTTCGATGTTTTATCATTCGGCGACGACAGTTTCGTACGCGAACCTACATAAAATCCCATTCTTCAATGGCTAGACAGCCTTCGACTTCAATGATTGAACGCTCAGTTTTTTCGTAAAGAGCAGAAAAATCGAAAAAAATAAAAATAAAAATAAAAAAACCTCCCACACAGAAAACACGGACGCTACAGATTAATATCTCAGCCGCTACATACAACTTTCTTCGAGTTTAGAATCTTACAGACCAGTCAGAATGGACAAAAATATCCAAAAATCACTCCAAAATTTCCCTTCCCAACCTCAGAGAATCTATTTCCCTACGCACATCGCTAGAAAATTAAATTCCCGTCACACGCCAATGTTCTACAAACGTCCGTACGCTAGAATAATAAAAGACGACCATCTCATTCCGATTCGCCGCGCAATAACGTTCTTATCACGTGTCCGAGATGCTTCGCGAATTCGTCATTTATCAGTGATAAAATGTTTTTCTTTCACGACGCGCATTTTCGCTTATCGTCCCCTTAATCGGTTTCACTTCGCAAACAAGAATTCGCGGGATTGGGTTTTCGTCCCTGAACCCGCGAGTCCCGGAACAACAATTCGTCTTTCGCAACGGTATCTGGGGTACGTGCGAATTTTCCAATCGACCGTGGCCCCAGTAACAAGTGCCGCATTTTTTTCGACACCAAACAATGTCCCTGTACGCAATTAAACCACGAAATCGTGTTATTTCCATTCATTCGCAATCGCAGAAATGCTCTCACACGATTGCCGTAAAAACTCGGAGTTGTTAACTTTAATATCAGTTCTTTCGAGCTCAAATAATAAGTAAACTTGCAGCTTAAAATTTGTCACGCCTCAGGTCATTGGAAAAATTACAAAAAAACTTATTATAGGATTTATAATAATAATCACAGTCTATTATATCAATTTTTACACTGAACACGAAAAAAAAGGATTAAATAAAGTAAAAGAAAAAAAATTTTGGTTAAATTCAAATTGCAAACTAGCATACTGTCTCGTAATTAAAAAAAAATTTTCAATTTTTCTTTGTCCATACCTAATCTTAATTAGCTCTTAATAGACTCTATTTTTATACTTTTCTTTTTCTTTATTAATTTTTGTGCAAATTAAAAGGACCTGAAGTTCAACCATAACAGACCAGTGCCTACCGATCATAATATTCGAGTCGATAATGATCTACGTCCCACCCACGAGTAAATTATTCATCATCGCGCATTCTTGACCGTCATTTTTTCACCGCAGCCTGTTCCAGACATTCGTCAAAAACCCACCCCCCCCCCTCTTTCTACCTCCCCCCCCCCCCCCCCCCCCTCCCCCAACCTTCCGCTTCAAACATAGCCTTCCTTTCGCGGTTTTTCTTTCTTTCAACTTTTATTTTCCCACCGTTGTCGCGAGGTTTTCTCACCGATTCTCGTGTACCTCTGAGTCGGATATGCCAGAGAATATTCTTTGTTTTGTATTCTTAGTGAAAAAAAGAAAATCAATTACATGATTTTTATAATATATGTATATTTTTAGATTTTTTGTAAATCTGAAAAATGGGGGTTATCCAAGGTTTTAGTGATTATTTGATGGAAAATGAGAAAATTTTGCAAGTTTTTCGGTTCAAGGGAAGAAAGAAATGAAAAAATTTGTGGATTTTGAATAATTATCAGGGAATTCGAGTAATTTATATCACTCAGTGATGAAAAACTGAAGTTATTTATTTTAATTTCCCATGAAATTAGAACAAAATTGAAACTCAAATTGAACTGGGAAATCGAAAATAAAATCAGAATTTGTTAAACAGAAAATGTTTTTTCCCGTCTCATATTTTTTGGATTGGACGGAATTACACACTTTTTTAATACTAACAATAATGTCAAAAAATACTCAGTTTACGAAAAAAAAAAAAAAAAAAAAAAAAAAAATTTAATACCTATTTGAAAATCATAATATGGAATTCATGATAAATATTATGGATTACTACGGTAATAATTATAATAAAAATCATCATAAAAATTTAAAAGTAACAATAATCATAAAAATTTTGAATTTCAAATGATGAGGCCATTTTTAATATCGAATGCTCATAAAATCCGGAAAATCATTCAATTTCGAAATATTTATTCCACGAAAAACTTGTCTACAATTATTTACCAAACATTCAAAATGTCATCAAATATGTCAAATTAATGCCAAGATAATAATATACTTACAACTTATAAATCAATTTCAATTTTAATACATATTTTGTTCAACCAATTCACTACCATGTCTTGTGCTATCAAAAAGAAACGTAATATTCATGATATTTACGTCTCGAAAGATTATTTATAGCTCTTTGTAGCTAGGTAATTTGAGCAGCAAGTCGGAAATTTATTCATCTTTCAATTACTGATTTAGAAACGTTTCCAAGAAAAAATTATTGGATCATTTGTGTATCAACAAATAGAATTAAATATACTCTTAACAAATGTCTAGTTTGTTTCATTTTCAATTCACTATTCTTATTTCATAATCATCTCTCATTCAACAATATTTTTTCCCTTATTATTATCTTCATTTCTCAATTCCACTATTTATACAAAACATAGAAATATATTTCAGCAACAATATTTTTAAAAATAATTAATTCTTCAAGTCTTAATCGAAACTGAATATACATTATAAAATTCGACGAATGTTAAAATTTTTGTATAATTACAATCGTTGAAATAAAAAGTAGAATCCAGTCTTTTTTTATAATCACTGGAAAGTAAAAGTGCGTATCATATCAGTAATTGTCAGTTTGTGAAAATTACGAGTGACATTTCCACACGGGAATGCTTTTAACAATCGTGAATTTGGAGCAAGAAAGTCGCGCGAAGTTAATAAGGGGAAACTTACGTTAGTTATTTCATTGCCTACTTATTGACTACTGGTATATAATAAGCTTTTTTACGTTATGCGTAGATCAGATAACACCGCGGAACACATCAAATTAATTAGAACTCCTTTTTCCACAGATAGATCTTTTCCTTATGGAACGTTAACAAAAACGCGAAACTCTCCTTCGCCTTCATTCATCACAGGATCTATGAAGGGGGGGAAAGTGTTGAAGAAAAGTTATCGAAAACTTGGGTATACCCAATTTTCAAACTATAGTTTAAAAATTAAGAGATCAGTTGAATTCGCAACTTATAAGTTTACGAAAATTGTGAGATATGTGAATTTGTATATACATTCGAATGTCTGATTTTTCAGTTTTCAAAGTTAATTTGGAAATGTATAAATTGAGATCAGCGAATTCTCGAAACTTCCATAATTTATTTTTTCCTAGAAGTTAGGAAATGGGTATTTTTTTCATGTTTTCGCAAGAATGATTTTTTTTTAATTCTCTAATTTTGCTGAAATCGAAAAAATTTTTTTATTCGTGTACACGACTTTTTCGTGACCGGAAAAATTCTCTGATTTTGAATTTTTGGACTTTTATAAAACCAATATTTTCGTTTCTTTGTATCAAAATGATTTTTTTTACCACTTTCTGGACTTCTTTTGAGATTTACAGATCATTATCTTTTTTGTGAGATCTTCTGATTTTTCTAAAATTTCGTAACTTCTTTATTTTACACCGAATTTCCCGTGATCGATAAAATTTTAGTTACTTCATTTTTTCTGACTGTTAGCCTAGATTTCATTTATGATTTCCAAAAAAATGATTTTCACTAAACGCTTCACGAATTTCATTTTGATAAATTCAAAAAATTATCAATTTTCTAATTTCTCTGAAATTTAGAAATTTTTATAATCGTCGTACATATCTCGAATTTTTCGTAATCGGGAAAATTAACTGACTCCGATAAAAATTCTAAATTTTTCAAATTTCCAAAAAAATTATTTTCCTTAATAATATTTCTTGTCTCAAACTTCTTTTCAAATTCACAAAGAATTCTAATTTTTGGTCAGTCCCGGAAATTCCTCTAAAATTTTAGTTATGATAGACGAAAAATTTATTGAAATTTCCCAATTTTTCTTAAATTTCTCTAATTATCGTACATTTCCAGAATTTTTTGTCATCGGAAAAATTAACTAATTTCGTTGAAAATTCCGAATTTTTTAAACTTCCAAAAAAATTATTTTCCGCGATATTTTTTTTTTTAAATCTTCTCTTCAAATTCACAAAGAATTCTTATTTTTCGTCACTCCCGAAAATTCCTCTACGATTTTATTTACGATTGACGGTAAATGTATGAAAATCCCTAATTTTTCTTAAATTTCGAAATTTTTCTAATTATCGTAAATACCCCGAATGTTGTGTTACCGGAAAAATTCGCTGATTTTCTTCAAATTCTAATTTTTTTTTTATTTCTACAAAAATAATTTTCTTCAATAATATTTTTTTTACTTCTTTTCCAATTCAAAAGAAAAAAAAAAAAATTTTTTTTTGTCACTCCCAAAAATTTCTCTAAAACTTTAGTCATAAGTGACGAAAAATTTATAAAAATCTCTTCATTTTTCTGAAATTTCGAAATTTATCCAATTACCGTACATATTTTTCGTAATCGGGAAACTTCGCTCATTATTTAAATTTATAATTTTTTCAAAATTCACAAAAATGATTTTCCTTGACAATATATTTCGAACTTCTTTTCAAAGTCACAAATAGTTCTTATATTTCTGTTCTTCCCGAAAATTCCTTTAAAAATATTGACTCTGCAACTACAAGTACCCCAGGGGTTCCAATTTTTGTCTTTTTTGACAGAAGTGTTCTATTTGGGCAATTTTGATGATAATTAGCCCTGTTTTCAAGATGGGATTACACACAGAGGCTTCGGAATGCGATTATGACTCGGAATTCAAGTGGTGCTCTACATGTACCGCGCGTAAGGTCTCTTTTCGAGTGCGCGCCTCTTAAAAACGAGGTTACGGAAACGCGCTAGATTTGGTCCCTCCTCCCTTTTCCCCCGTAGAACCGCGATAAGGCGCTTTTGCTCGTTAATCAATTTCAGTCGATTAATGCAACTCGCTCGAAATGCTAGGTTACGCATGAGCACACGCCAGGATTTTCTCGAGCTCCGCGAGATTTTTTTTCGACTTTCGTAAACATTCATTTCCGCATGGACTTTTGATGTTTTTGAAATTATCGTTATCGTAGATAAGGAAACTTTTTTTGGAACTGATTTCGTGTTATTTTTCATTGCGATTTTTGAAATATTTTTGAAAAATTAATTAATCAAATTATAATTCAAGTTGCTTCAAATTTCGAAAAGACAATATTTTTTGAAAATTTTTAAAGAAAAATGGTAAGAATTTCCAGAATTATTGGAAATTCGCAGTAATTTTGGTTAACTTTGTAGACAATTGTGAAACTGTACATTGAATCTTGAATTGGGATAACAACATTTCTAAAATTCAGGGAACAAATAATGGATGTAATCAATCATTTTTTAAAATGCCCTACAGTAATAATTGATTAATATTTGCAAAAATGTCTAAAAATCGACGAAAATATTTTTGAAACTTGAAAAAAGTTGATAAAATAAGAAAATTGATGGAAAATTTTCCACAGCTTTCAGAAATGTTCGAATTTGGAAAATTAATGTTTACGGCTTTTCAAAAATTTGTAAAAATTTTTGTCGAAATCCGTAAATTTTTATGGAATACAATATTTGGTCAAAAATTTTATAAAAATTTTCTAAAATTAGAAAATGCCTTAGAAATTCAGAAAAATTTATAGAAATACTGAAAAATGTAAAATTCATCATTCAATAATTTTGCAGACTAAGAAATCTGATTTGAAAAATTGTCATTTCATCGACATTATTAAATAATTCAGAATTCAAACAAATAGATATTCTTCAACATCACAAAAGATTTGGAAGAAAATTTAACTTACAAAATGTCCAAAAACTGTTTGAAATTAATTCTTTAAAAACATTCCTAAAAAATTATTCAAAAAAAATATATATTTTAAATAATATCTATTATTTCATGGATATTTTTAAAAATAATTCAATATTATCTGAAATTATTAATTTATTACGATACATTAAAAATGAATTATTATTTTGAACAATTTATTGAATTTCTGAAAATAATTTAAAACATCTCAACATTGCTAAAAAAAAAAAAACCAAATCATCAAAAATGACAATACATTATTGTTTATGACATATATTTTGCATTAACATGAAAAATCAAGGAAAATTCTTAAAGTTTATATAAGATTATAAGAAATTTGGGAAGTTTAGAAAATTTCAGTAAATTTCATAGAAAATGAAGTTACTAGAAAAAGATCGCGACACTCGAAAATTTTTGAAAACAAAAACCTACATGTCAGCCTGGAATTTTTTTATGTCAAAATTAATAATTCTATCGTATATCATAAATAACTGCTCACTTACATAACAAAGAAAAAAAAACATTAACAAATTATTCCATTCCTATCCATTCAGAAATATATATTCATTCATTTCTCCTACTCCTCTCCTAAAAATCTCAATCCTGATTGGCTCGCGCATACACCTGCCATGTGAACCGACCTTAATTGTCAAAGTGTGTCAGCTGTCACATAAAACGCTATTGTTTACCTAGAAAATAAACAATGTAAAGAAAAACAAACAAGCAACTCCCCAAAAACCTTGTCAATTTTTCAGAGTCTACGTTTTCATAATGTATTTCCATCTCCAAAATTAACGAAAAATACACCCACACACGCACATTTTCTATATCAAATTCCTGAAAATCAACATATTTCTCAATTTTCCACCTAGAATTCCTCGAAAACGGCAATAAGCAACAACTCGCGAATATGACTCAACTGAAATCTTCGCGATTCATCACCGCGATTTGCGAGATGAGATCTTTTACATTTAGCGTCGCAAATTCCTGACGACAAGCTGAAAATCGTCATTTTTCTTCGTTTCTCAATGTCACACTAAAACTCGTTCAAAAATCGCAAGACTTCGCAAAAATGACTCACGAGTGTGTCATTTTTCATGTCAAGTGTAGGGCGGAGTGGAGGAGGGAAGAAGAAATCGCCGCGGGGAATAATCGAAAAGGTCCGAACTGGTTTTTTTCGGGTTGGCAAAAAGCGTCTGTCTCGCTCGCGCGAGGAATGCGTGTGTGTACGTGTAGGAGGGAGCTAGCGAAAAAGAGACGATTGGACTCACCCAGAGTTCGGTGCCCCAGCTCATGTTCGTTATTAATCCGGTGGCACGACACTTCACATGTAATTACGACCCGGGCACTAGGATCTCGTTTGCGAAGATCACGAAAACGCATGAAAATACGCGCATTCACAGCGGCACGCACGTTCGCGGAAATACCAACATGTCTGCTGCTCGTAACCACTGACTGGCGCCGACCGAATTGCGAAAATCTGCCCGGATTTGACTGGCCGCGCTGCCTGGCGGTTGGTCCGGGAAACTGTGAGGGGAGGGGGATTGTTTTGGCAATTAAATTGTCACTTCACGGGGATTTTTTTATATAAAAAAAAAAATTAAGGAGAAAGAGAAGTGTGTTTTTCATTTTTGGATAAGAAATGCATAACGAGCAAAGAGTCATATGTAGTGTGGGGATGCAAATTTCGAATAATGGGATGCAAATTTCGAATAATGAGCATGTGTGTGAGGGGGTGTAGGCAAGCGGGAAATTTGAAATACGTCTTCTGATTGGTTGACGTATATCACATTGTGTACTTTAAAATTTCCCGCTTAAAAACTATTGTGTGTTTCCTGAAGATAGCATCGAATTAGGTCACGTGATTAAGATCAAGTGACAGACAGGCCAAGACAGGCTGTCAACAACGTCAAACGTCAACCAAACAATTAACAAAGGACTTGAAAACGACTCGATATTTCCGTAAACACTTTGTTGAAGTTCGGTTTTATGTTTTCAAGACGTCATGGAGAACCAGATTTTCCTTGATTTATACAACGTTCTGGTGGAATATGATTACCCAGGAATCGAAAATGTCGTTTTGGAAAATATGGCAAAATGCGTGCTTTTTGGAAACAATTATACCAAGCTTCTATCGTGGGTTCTAGGACAACTAGAAATATCTGATTTACTCGATAAACGATTGAAAGACGATGCGTTGCAAGGTGTCGAGAGGAACATTGTTTTATTTATCAATTTTTTGTAGTGGTTGTCACATAATATCTCATATGTCTAAAATAAGGGAGGGGGGAAGGGATTCAACACTTTTGACGTTTTTGTTTAAATTCAACTATCATACGAAATAAAAATAAATAAGGTTGCGAAAAATCATGTGAAGACCACTTATTATATTCTTTGAATTTCTTTATAAAAAAGAAAATATATATATAATACCAGTCGCTTTTTCAACTTGCGGCATAAAACGTGATGTGCTCCGAAGAAAGGGGGCTTACTCTGCATGGCATGATTTTACAGGACGAGCAATCGCAGCTCAGCCTGTGCATTGGAGGCATAGGAGAAAGGGAACTTCAACAAAATTTCTGCTCCAAAATAATGCTTAAATAAATTTGTTGAATGTTTCATTTGAAAGAGCAAGTGAAAAACTATCGATTCATGTAGGAATCTGAAATCGATTTTTTCAGAGTAAGCCCCTTTTCTTCAGCGCACATCACATATACTATTAATAAACTAATGGAATTGTTTTTATCTTCGCAGAAAAACTTGTGAAACTTTTCCTGACAATGGGGATGTGTATAGAAAAAGATGTATTGTTGGTCAGTTGATTTCAACAATTTAATGTAAAGTTTTCTTCATATTTCTTCGAAATTTAAAGTACAGTAAAACTCGTCGTATTTTCGCTCTTTCCATCTTTGTCCCCTGTTGTATTGTCATACTGTAAAACCAGTTTTACAATAGGACAATACGACAGGCGATGAAGATAAAGATAGCGACAATACGACGAGTTTTACTGTAATATTACAGTGGCGTGGTAACCATAAGAGAAAGCAGGACATTACCGGAAGCAACAAACTTGTGAACGATGAAATTTGGGATTACCAAACATGTGAAAAACAATTTCAAAAATTTCTAATTGTTGACGTTTTGAGAACTTCTAATTTTTCAAAATTTTTTACTCTTAAGTTTCAAATCTTCATATTTGGGAATTATGGACATTAAAAATTTATCCTTATTATGAAACTGTAATTTCTCAGTTAAGATTAAATATATGAATTTGAAACCCATCTTTTTACTAGAATTTCTTCAATCAATAAAATTCCAAGTCATAAATTTGTTTAATCCAAATTCAAATGGGTGGAATGCAAATACCGGAAAATTGGAAATTTTTGACTAATGAAAAATGTTTATTAAGAAAATGCAAAGAAAATGCTGCTTTTCTGACTTATCTTTTTCAAAACACAAATCATGAGATAATTGTCAAATGTTTGAATCTTCATTCTTGAATTTTCAAACTTGAAAGATTCTGATGGTAATCTTCCAATTTCCAACTTTCAGGATTCTAATCTTCAGAATTTGGGCGCTTTGAAAAATTTTTTTGAATTGCTGACTCAGAGCCAAAAAACTTTTTTCAACTATTTTATTATGATTATCTTAACTCGTTCTCTACTTTCTGTGAACATATTTTTTACTTTTATTCAGTATTATACATTATTTTCAAATTTAATTTTCACATCGTGAAGAATGATGCTTAGAATTGACAAGTTTCAATTAAAAATTCTGAAACCACCCTTGTAATGCTAAATTCTCTTGTTCAATTTTCCACGGCTTTTTCCCAGAAAATTCAAATTTTAAGAGGGGGCGGAACATCCGAAATTTCAGGTAAAAATTAGAGTCTCACCACGCCACTATAAACTCAAAATTTCGAAAAAACATTATACAGTGTGTATATTATTCACTAAAAATTATATTTTGTTCCACAGGACGGGCACATATCTCCGAAAGGTCTCCAAACGATTCAAACATTAGTACATTTTATAAAAAGCCAAAAAAACGAAGAAATAAGAGATGAAGTATTTTCAATTGCGGATCCAGTCGATCAACGCCGAAATTTATTAAAATCAATCAGTGTGAGTTGAGTACATGGAAATGATAGTGTAATTATGGCTCAAGTTGAAAAACGTTTTTAACATGTGGTATAGCATCATTTTTCTATAATTCAAAACAACGGCACTTTTCCCAAATATTTCGCGTAAAAAAGTGACTGATTTTTTTTTAAGTGAAGATAATTTCTTTCTTCACGAGTGAAAACAAAATATGTTCTTTTTAGAAAAATGAAAAAATCAGTCAATTTTTATACACAAAAATTGGCATTTTTTCGAGAATTATAGAAAAACGTATGAACTATTACTCGAAAGATTATTTTTTGATAACATTCGAAATGAAAATTGCAGAGCTACATCACATCAGACGCTGACAAATTACCCAACACAGATTCAAGAATCATGAATTTAAATATCGAAAAACAGGTTTCAGAAATTGAGAAGAAAATTGAAAAATACAGGGTTCATGAACCTAAAACTTACCAACACTTAGCAAATGAGCCAATCCATGTACAACAGGTATTTTTTTGTATTTTAACCTTTCTAAGTAATATTTATAGTAATAAGTTAATTTACTCACAAATTTAAGTATACTATATCAACATCAATTATCTGTAATGCAATTTTTTAATTGCTAAAAAATATTGTTGATAGTTTTGCAAATAAAAATTTCATCAATTTTCGTCTATCGCCTATTTTGTATCAATAGAATTCCTACATTAAATAAAATTTAATAATAATTATATTGAACAAAAAAGATAATTTTTGATTTGTTTAACAATATTGCTGGTTTATTGACAAAAAGAAATTTTATTTTTTGTGACCAATAAACTTATCAGTATAAACATAATTTTAACATTCAGCAGAAATGGAATTAAAAATCCGAAATCAGATGTTTAATAGCAATAAAATATTCCAGGTTGCTGCCAAGGAAAAAAGGCCTTTGACTGAAAGTAAATCGACGCAGGTTTTCGTGCAAAATTTTGACATACGTGAATGGCCTGTCAATCCACAAAGCGACAATCAGTTTTCAAAAACATCCAAAGAGCTTCGAAACGATCTTTCCAGCATTCAATCGAATTTTTCCGCTCTGAGAAAGGTGAGAACAATAGTAAATTTCGCAACTAATGGACAGATAATGTTGTAATATTATTATTTTACTAGTTGTGAATTTTATTTCATCCTGCAACGTGGAAAAAAAGCATTAGAAAAATAACAGTGGAAAAAGTACGCAATTTTTCCCAGGTGTTGGATGAAAAAATTACATATTGGAATATTGTACATGTTTTGATTCGAATTGATGTTTTTTATACATTTTCAGACCGTGGATAATAGGAACCAAGTTTTGAATTCTACAATACCACGAATTCAGTTGCAGTTCGAGCCACAAATTTCAGATCTGCAAAATGTCGTGATTTTGACGTCCAAACTTTGCAACGCTTATGAAAATGCAAAATGAGATTTTTTTTTTTAATGTACACCCTAGTACCCTTGTATATAAGTACATAGTTTTATCCAGTTTTTGTATCCGAAAAATTTTCAACAGTTTTGGCAAATTTGTAATCCCTGAAATGTTTAACATTAAATGTGAAAAATGTGAACATTGGAAAATAAGGTATGTAGTTCAATATTGGACTCCATAAAATCCAAATGTTTTATTTGACCATGTTGTGAATTTAGAGAAATGCTGGTCTGGATACTCAAAAATTGCAAAATTTGACAAATCTAACAAGCGCATTTTTAATTTAAAGAGTATGTTGTGTCCTTTCTTACAATTAAGTATGTAAGAAAGGAATTCGAACAGTTTTTGGATATTTAGAAAAATTCCTCCACCTACATGTAACTTGATACATTTTGAAAAGTTTTTCATATTTTTGGTCCATTATCTTTTTTTTTTTTTTTTTTTTTTTTTTTGTTATTCGGGAGTACATTTTTAATTGTTCTTAAAAAGTCCATCTTGCGGGTTTTAATACGCGTGAGTAAATTAAAGATACACAATCCAAAAAATTCAATATCACTGAATCGGAAATTCTACAAAATGTCTGTATATTAAGTATCTGCCGAATTTCACGAATCGTATCAGTTCGTTTTAGAGAATTTCGAAAGCAAGTAATTCGGAAATTTGGATATTGGCGGGAAACTTGTTGACAATTTGGCAACACTGTTTTGTACAGATCAAATTAGTTGCTGAGCTAAAGTGTTTTATCAACATTAGACAATCAAAAAACGCGCGAGAACGTAAATATTGGTGTAAAATATTATTTATGCACGTATCTGACAAAGTTTCGCGTATTTTCAATGAAGCCCAAACTGTTTACGGTTTATGCGCGCTTCAGCGGCTTCAGCGTCGTTTATTGCGCCGATGAGCCCGGGTGACTTTTTCGCCGGCCGGTTGTTCCGAAGTTATGACTAGTGTTTGGTCTCGGTTTCCCAAAAGCGCGTTATAACACCTGAAAAAGCCGTGTATTTCCCTTCCCTGCGTGTTTTTCGAGTCGTCGCGAAATGCCGGAAAATGTGTCGATTCAAAGGATTGTTAACGCAATCGTGATTTGTGACGCGCAGCGGTGACACTCGTAGAAATGGCACGATCCCAACGCTTTTATTGTTGATTACGAATAGCGTCTTCTTCATTTAAGAAATGACCGCAACGATATTTTTTAGTCCGATTTTCACAAGCCGAAAGATGCGTTGCATCTATAGTCGCGCTAATCTGCAGATAGATTTTTACTAAAAAATAGAGTCGTATAAAATTGCAATATCAAAATTCACGAATGAGCCTTTGGGAGAGTATTTTTGTACTTTTTAAAAATTTTGATCCAGGAGCGGATTTTGTACATACAGTTTCGAAACAATTACGTGCGCGTGTGAATACCGTGAATGCCTTTTGGACTCCATTATCCATCAGTCATTCCAACCGGCGAAATTTGCAGACATCTCAAGGTTTTTAAATATTTTCTATTTATTTTTTAATTGGTGCGTTACGATTATATCGCATGCTTTGTAGTTGTTGAATTTATGTGTTTATGTAATCCCGCCCTATAGTTCGTATACGAACCCAGAATAAACCGCCGCCATTTTGGACGTTGTGAAGTATATCTGTATATTTAAAAAATCCAAGATGGCTGCGATTAGTTCTTTTAGAGTTCCTATAAACAGAAAGTTTGGCTGTCCGGCGCAACTGTCTGATTGGCTGGATTCAAAACTTGACCCAAAATGGTGGCTCTTATAATAGGGATGG
>JAPYZK010002052.1:0-72406 GCA_030522785.1 Platygaster equestris | reverse complement strand
GAGGCGTCAAGATCTGCTTGCGGCGACCTGAAGTCGCCCGAGCTGCCGATCCTCCGTCCTTGTTCAACGCGGTTGCGTTGCCCTCCTTGTCGCACTGCTAGCGCGGTGCCGCCACATTTTGACAGTTCGAGTGAGTTGAGTTCGAGTTTCACCTCACGGTCTGTCACGGTCCCTGCTCGTCCGCAGCGCAGAAGGGAACGCGGGAGACGAAAACAATCAAAAAATACTCGTTATTCGTAGATTATTGATAAAAACAGTGACGGAGAAACGCCCGGGGCCAGTGGCTCCGAACGTTTTTCGACATGTCGTCGAAGAAGAGCGAGGAAAAGGCGGATTTTTTGTCCCGAGAAATCGACACCAAGTGCGATCAAGGACACTCCGGGAACAGCTGTTCGGCCGCGAAACCCAGGGAAACCCGAAGAAACGTCGCGATTCCTTGCTGGGACAACGTGCCCAGCGTCATTCTCCTCGAAATCTTCTCGTACTTGTCCCGGGTCGATCGAATTCAGGCGTCACAGGTAAAGTCCATTTTCCTGATCTCGCTTTCTCTTTTTCAGACCTGCCATGTTTTGCTGGACGTTTATTTTTGTATTGTTTGTTGTTGTCAGTCGTGATTTTCGATGTTTTGCTTTTTTTGTTGGGTGCGTGGAAGATTAGGGGAGAGGTTTTGGGGATTTTGGGGAAATTTCAAGGTTTGGAATTAATTGACAAAGGTTGTGGAGTTCGGAAATTACATCGGGGAAATGTGAATTTTTCGAGCAGTTACAGCAGAAGAAAACATTTTTTTTTTTTTCGGAGATATTTTTGTATTGTATACGACAATTTTTAACTAATTTGTGTGGAAATTGAAGTTTGTTGTTTGGAAAAAATATAAATATAAATAATGATAATAATAATAATAATAAAGGCAAAATTTGTGATTTTTTTTCTAGGAAAATGTTGTTTGGAAGGAAAATTTGAGTTTTTGAAATTTAATTTTCAAAAACTGAGGTACATTATGTAATATTAAAATTTAATGTGTTTTATATTTTGTATTTTTGGATTTCTGAATTCAAAAATACCTGAATGAAATTTTGAAAATTTGGAGATTGAAAGATTGAAAGGAGAAAAAAATATTCTTGTTTTTGAATTTTCGATTTTGTTTAATGGTTGGTATTTTTGTATTTAAACTTTCGAATTGATATATATTTTTTAACTATAAAATTAAAATCCTGAATTTTTAAATTTTCTGTTTTTGTATTGGAAAATTTTTTCTTTCTGAAATTTATGTTTAAATGTCTTAATAATCCAAATATATTATATTTTTTATTTTTTATTTTTTATTTATATTTCATATTTTGGATTTTTGGATTTCTGAATTCAAAAATACCAGAATACAATTTTAAAAATTTGGAGATTGAAAGTTTAGATAACGAGAAAATATTCTTGTTTTTGAATTTTCGATTTTTTTTTCATGGTTAGTATTTTTGAATTTAAACTTTTGAATTGAAATTTTTTTTAATTATAAAGTTGCAATTCTGAATGTTTAAATGTTGTGTTTTATATTGGAAAATTTTTTTTTTTTTTTGAAATTTATTTTTAAATGTTTTAATTATCCAATTGAAAATTCTGGGATTCGCAAATTTTTGAATGAAGAATTTTCTGTTATTAAATTTCCAAATTTCTAGAAATATAAATTCTGACATTCTGAGATGAAATTCTAATAAAAAGTTGATAAACTACTAAATATATTCATATTTTCAAATTTGAGCTTTTGCATTTTCAGAATGTATTACTTTCAAATTTTGATTCTAAATTTTCAAATGCTCTGTTTTTGTATCAAAGAATTTTCAGAAAAGTATTTTTTGATTTTTAAATTCAAAATTCTTGTTTTTTTTTTTTTATTTTAAAATTTTTAATTGTTCAATTCAAAATAAAAAAATGTTTGAATGCAGAACTTTCTGTTTTCGAAATTTTAAAATTCATACACTTTTTAGTATTACGAAATTCAAAAAGAATACTAAATCCTCGAGAAAATATTTTTAAGAAATTTTAAAGTAAATTATGAATTTTTTATTAATTTTTTACTGAACTATTCAATAATTATTCTTAATTAACAAATATTGTATTATTAGTATTAAATATTAATTGAATAATTTATTGATTATTCATTTGATCGTCAACATTTCTGACCATTTATTAAATTGTCAAAAAATTATATCCCTTCACTAGATATTTGCAACAAAAATCCACAATTTATTTATCAAAAACCTATTTTCAGAATAGTCACTAAAATTCGGTAAAATGTACATTTTACGTAATTTGTAACCAAAAATCTCAATATAATACCCTAATTCGAATAAAATTCAAAAAATTTTCGTAAAGTATATAAAAAATAATAATTAATTATTTATCGTGACCCAAAATCACGATCGAACTTTCAGAAATTGAAATTTTAAAAACACCCAATTCATAGTCAAAAAAATTGTGGAAAATCAAAAAAGAGAGAAGAACGTAATTTTTATTTTTAAATCCGTAAGAATGTATCGTAAAAATTTACCTACATCACAAATTTTTTAAGTTGAAAACAACAAAAAGTTCCCCAATTTTCATGAACATTCGAAATTTTTAGGATTCGCGTATTTTTCCGAATTTCGCAACATTCTTCAAAAAATCAAATTTTCGAAACATTTCGCAATAAATTTTTCTCTTTAAAATTCACACGAAGTCAAAAAAATTGTCGCAATTAAAAAAGAAAAAAAAATGATTTCTTTTTTTTCATTCGTAAGAATTTATCATTGAAATTGACAAGTCCAAGCGAGCTGAAATACACTTTTCTTCGTCGACAGCTTTCACTTCGTCTCGTATTGTCGTAATCGAGTTGCATTATTTACTTCTCGTTATTGATTACAGCGTCACATTCGATAAATTCCTCATTTTTTATCAGCCGATTTTTTGTTCCTTTCGAGGTTTTTTTATCTTCATGATATTCTGCAATCGATTCTTTTTCGACTGGAAAGGAAATTTTCCGTTATTTTAGCGAGAGTGACATTGATATTGTATTTCGTTAGGTAAAAAAAAAGGTCAAGTTTCGTATTATCAATGAGATTAGAAATTGTGTGAATTTAAATTTTGGAGCGTGTATTTTTGATTTTGGAATATTTTCTTGGTGTCAGATTTTCCGAATTTAACACTCGGAAATTGACATTTTGTTTTCAGTTTGAAAAAAACATTGAGTTTGAAAATTTTGGGAATTGAGAAATTCAGGGTATTTTTTATTTCGATTTTTGTCCTTTCTATTTTGAATTTTTTAATTTCATTTTATACGTTCGATGGTGATGAAATTTGAGTACAAAATTTCCGAGAGTTGAAAGTGGTCGAAATCATCAGGTTTTTGGATTTTGATTTTGTATTTGCAAAGTTATTAGAATTTTTTTTCGTAGAATTGAACACTCGAAAATTGACTAGAAATTTTGTGAATTTAGAAATTTAGGATATTTTTTATTCCGAATTTTTCGTTTTTTATTTCGAATTTTTTGTTTTGTATTTCGAATTTATTGGGAATTTAAATTTTGTATATTTGATGATGTCAGAATTTAAGTAAAAAATTTCGGAGAAATTAAAATGTTCAATATTATAGAATTTTTAGATTTTTATTATGTATTTGCAAAGTTTTTGGTATTTTTTTTTCTTTTTAATTAGAATTTAACACTCGAAAATTAATTTTTCGCAAATTTTGAGAATTTAGACATTGAGGATATTTTTTATTCCGAGTTTTTTGTTTTTTGTTTTAAATTTGAGATTTTTATTTTTTATGTTCGATTATGACGAAATTTAAGTAGACAATTTCGGAGAATTGAAAATGTTCGACATTAAATTTAGGATATTTTTTTATTCCGAATATTTTGTTTTTTATTTCGAATTTGGAAATTCAATTTTGTATGTTCGATGATGTTAAAATTTGAGTAGACAACTTCCGAGAATTGAAAATGTTAGAAATCATACATTTTTAGATTTTTATTTTATATTTTCGAAGTTTTTAGACTTTTTTTCAGATTCAAATTTAATACTCGAAAATTGACTGTTTGTAAATTTTGGAAATTGAGAAATTTAGGATATTTATTTTTTCATTTCGAATTCTTTGTTTTTTATTTCGAATTTGGAAATTCAATTTTGTATGCTCGATTATGTTAAAATTTGAGTAGAAAATTTACAAGAATTAGAAATGTTAGAGATTATAGAATTTTTAGATTTTTATTTTGTATTTTGGAAGATTTCAGAATTTGTTTTTTTTTTTTTTTTTAATTCAAATTTAACACTCGAAAATTGACTGTAAGTTTTGGGAATTGAGAAATAAAGGATATTTATTTTGATATTCCGAATTTTTTGATTTTTATTCCGAATTTGGAAATTCAATATTGTATGTTCGATTATGTCAAAATTTCAGTAGACAATTTCCGAAAATTGAAAATGTTCGGAATTATGGAATTTCCAGATGTTTATTTTGTATTTACAAAGTTTTATTGGGTTTAAAAAATTATCAAATCGAACAAAATGATGCATGCATTGCGAAAAAGACGAAATGAATATTTTTTTTTGAAATTCTCATATTTTTCGTAGGTTTGCAAAAATTGGAGGAGCACTTTGTTCCATCCTTGTTTTTGGAAGCGGATATGTTTCGACTTCAGGAACGAAGAAATTTCTGCGTGGTCCAGGTTTGTAACAGATTTAAAGAATTTTACGTAAAATAGAACGATTTTTTTTGTATGCGTTAAAAATGTTCAAATTCAAACATATCAGTATTAATTTCAGATGAAAAAATTATGAATTTCGTCTTGATAATGCTAATTATTAAGAACAAAGGAAAATCAATTAGTTCATAAAATTCATCGAACTTCAGACGAATTTTCGATTTTTTCATTCCTTGCTTTATTTTTCGTATTTTCAAAACTTATGTTCAAATTAATTCACGTTTTGTAGTCGGTTTTTTACTTAATTCGAAAATGCATAACAAAGACAAATACTAGTCAAGTTATTAATAATAAATAACGTAATTATTATTTTTTAACACATTTTTTTTATAATTTTGCAGTTTTCTCGGTTCCTGTTTCGGTCTCAGTGTACAGGAAGCCACGATCCACTGGAACGAGTATACATGCAGTTTTAAGGACGCACTTAATTTGCTTAAAAAACTGAGTCAAAATCGCCAGTTAAAGAAACTCGTCTTAAATCCTGTTGGGAGTCCTTCCGAATTATGCAGTAGCAAGCAGTTTTACATTAAGGACGACAAGTATAATTATTTTCTTCCATATATGTACTTTTTTTGAAATTTTCCTCTTAAAACACAAAATTCACAAAATTGTGGATTTGAAAAAAAAATTAGAATTTAAATACCACTAAGCATAAAGTTGGAGGATTTAACTTAAATGATAATTTTAAACCAGAAAAAATGAAGTCTCCTCAATTTTGATGAACATTCTGAATTTTTACGATTTGCACGTTTTTTTCGAATTTTTCATCATTTTGCGAAAAAAGTACATTTTGAGGACATTATAATAATTTTCAAATTTGGTCAATTTTGAATTATTTGAAATTACATCTATATTGCGAATTTTCCAAATTTTGGAGAAAATGAATAGTTTTATTAATTGTTGCGACCATTGTGAATTTGTATTTTGTACATTTTTTCTAATTTCTTAACATTTTGCAAAAAAGTGAATTTTCGTATCTTTCGAGTGGTTTAAAATAGTTTTTCCTAAAATTTGGACTCTTTTGAAACATTTGAAATTGCATATTTCCCAAATTCCGGAAAAAATGAACAATTGATTTAGTTTTCAATTTTTTCGCATTTCGCAATATTTTGCGAAAAAACATATTTTGGGAACATTTTAATAGTTCTCAATTTTTTTCCAAAATTTTGACAATTCCAAAATATTTCAAATGTTACTTACATTGGAAATTTTCCAATTTTTTCATAAAAAATGAATAATTTCCTCAAATTTTGTAGAAAAAAAATTTGGAACATTTGAATCATTTGCAATGTTTTCCAAAATGTGGACAATTTTGAAGAATTCAAAATTTTATTTACATTGCAAAATTTTCGAATTGAGAAAATAATGAATGATTTAATTGATTTTCATAAAATTTTTAAATTTGCAGGATTTCCACATTTATTCGAAAAAAATTTTCTGAAAATTTTTTGAAGAAAAGCGAATTTTTGGAATATTTGAATTATTTGCAATTTTTTTCAGTCATCAATTTTTCAATCCTGCAAATTTTACCTACATTGCAAATTTTTCAAGTTCTAGAAAAAATGAATAGTTGCCTAAATTTTCATAAAAATTCTGAATTTTTATGATTCCCACATTTTTTTGAATTCCGTAACATTTTGCGAAAAATTTTATTTTTAGAACATTCTAATAATTTGCCATTTTTTTCCCAAATTTGAATTATTTCGAAATATTTAAAACTTTACCCACATCGCGAATTTTAAAAGTTTGAAAAAAAAATCAATGTTCTCAATTTTTACGAAAATTCGAAATTTTTTTTATTTGCTCATTTTTCCGAATTTCGCAACATTTTGCAAAAAAAATTTTTTCAACATTCAAAATTACACCTACATTGCAAATTTTCTAAAATTCAGAAAAAATGAATAATTTCTTCAATTTTCATAAACATTCTAAATTTTTAGGATTTGCACATTTTTCCGAATTTCGCAACATTTTCCAAAAAATCGAATTTTTAAAACATTCTGCGATTTTCTTCAAAAATTCGGACAATTTTTCTACATTCAAAATTTTCCCCACTCCTAGTAGACATGTTTGTGTAAACACTTTGCGCACATGGTGTAAACAGTGTACACACACAATTTACGTAAAATTTACATGTCAGCGCGTCCTCACGTTAACGTAAACTTTACATGAACTGTTTACATGATGTTTACATAAATTTCATGTAAACTGTCAAGATTTTCAAAATTTAAAAAATTTGAACAAGTCGAATTATTCAAGAAAAAATCCAACATTCCTTAAATTTTTCGAAATTCTAAAATTTTAAATATTTTCAAAATTTCGGAAATGAACGGTTTACATGAATTTCATGTAAACATAATGTAAACAGTTGACGTAAAGTTAACGTCCACGTGCGGACGCACTGACATGTAAACTTTACCTAAACTGTACATCAAGCTTACGTAAACATGACTACTAGGGACATTACTGATTTTCCAAGTTCCCGAAAAAACAATATTCAAAAAGTATTAAAAACATCGAAAATAATTAGAAAATTTCAATTCCAGCCGCCAAGACTACTCGTTGCTGGTAGAGTCGATAACGCAAATCGCGGAAAACGCGAACGCCCTCCAAGTCCTAAACCTCGGCTGTGTCGAAGAAATCGTGGCGAACGTCCACCTCGTCCTGGAGCCCCTGAAACTGCACCACGCCAAGCACCTGAGTCGCCTCAGCCTGGCCTCCGTCAAGGACGACCCCTTCCTGTACTCGTTCATCGATCTCGACAGTTCCTGCTTCAAGTCCTTTCCCCGGTTGTCCGTGCTCAGCATAGATTACGAATTCGTCAGCGACACCCTACTCGCCTCTCTCGACAACGGTTTCATGGAAAAACTAGTCATCCACGTTCACGGCTGGGAAAAAAATTACCCGGGAACTTCCAATCTCGCTTGGTCCAATTTCGTTGTTAAAAAGTAAGTAGTATGTTAGTAGTTACCCTGACGATCCATCTTGGGGATATGAAACGGTCCAGAAACGAATCCGTCCAGAAAAACAAGATGGCGTCGGGATTGGTGGTGGGGGGTAGCGAGTAATTCGTAAAGGCGCGTTTCTATTGAAAGGCGCGTTTAAAGTCAAAAAGTTTGGAATGTATGAATTTCGAAAAAAATTCGAAATTTACAATTTTCGTTTTTTTTTTTAGTGTGAAAACTACAAATTCAAAATTGGAAACTCATGAACTTCGAAATTCCGAAAATTTTTTCGAAAAAAAAAATAATTGAAATTATAATTTAAAAAAATTCGAATTTTTCTATTTGAAAATTTCATACTTTAAAGTTTAAATAACAAATTTTTGAACTTTAGAATTTTTTGTGTTGAAAATTTCTCAATTCTAATTCATAAATTGTGGAATTGCAAAATATTGTTCAATTATGATTTTATAATTTTCAGTTTTCACACTTGAAAAATGAAAATATTGTTTGTTACTTATATATAGCAGAAAATCGAGAGTATAAAGTTTCGAACCTAAATTTCTGAATTTATGAATTTCGCTAATTTTAACGACTAAGAATTTTGAAGTTTTCAAATTGGGATTTCTTTAAAAATAAAAATTTCGTATTCAAAATTGACAATTTTAATTTACTAATTCTGAGAGTGGTAGATTTTTTTCGTACTAATTTGCAATTCTCATTTTTTTGTAATAAAAAATATGAAAATAGTAAACTTAGCGATTTCAATTGAAATTTTAGAATTCCGAAATTTGACAATTCTATAAATTGTCGCACCCAACAATTTTATAGTTTAGAAATTTAAAATATAAAAATGTAATATTCGAAACTGAAGATGATTTTTATTCTTTGAAATTTTGTAGTTTCCAAATTTCTGAATTAACGTTTAGTAATTTTGATATTACGAAACTTATAAGTCAAGTATCTTGAAATTCCAGTTTTTATGCTTAAGTAATTAGAATTTTTCCGGACTTCTGGGAGGGGCCCGGATTTTTGGCGAAAACGTTAATTTGTACAACTACATTAGAAAAAAGTGCTGCACGATTTTTCGGAAAATTGCTAACATGTGGAGGCTGAAAAATGATTAGTGATAATATATAGCTTAAAATTTGTATAAAGACAAGGGGGCCCGTATTTCCTCTCGACGGGACTGGTGAGAAATATGTGTATGCTGAGTGCCAGATGGGTGAAAGACGGGTAAATGTTCAGAGGATGTAAGAGCCTCTCACTTTGGAATCCTAGTATTTTGAATGACCATCAGAAAAAGTCAAATTTCGGATTTTTTCAAATTCTCGACTTGTGAAAACAAAAAATGTTGGGAAGTTTCCGCAACTTTGAAAACTTTGACAATTTTGAAATTCATGAAAATTCTGAAAATTTTCACCTATGATAGTTGATTTGAAATTCGGGAAAATCCAAGAAGTCATATGATTTTGAAATTTCTGAAAATTTTTGAATAATGTAAACATGAAAAATACTGGGAATTTCAGACAACTCTGGAATTAAGAAAAATTTTGAAAATTATTATATAATGTTGGAAATTTTCAGTTGTGCAATGTTGAAAATTCTAAAAAATCCAAAAATGTAATATTTTTAGGGAATTTCGAATTTCTGAAACATTAAAACTATCAGGAATTTTCGATAACTTTAGAAATTTTAAAAATTTTGAAAATTTAAAAAATTTTGACAATTATTACATAGTTTTCAAATATTGGGGAATCCGAAAAGTTATATAATTTTGAAATTTCTGAAAATTTTTGGATAGTGAAAACATGAAAACTACTGGGAATTTCAGACAACTCTGAAATTAAGAAAAAATTTGAAAATTATTATATAATGTTGGAAATTTTCAGTTGTGCAATGTTGAAAATTTTGAAAAAGCCAAAAACATCGAAAAATGTAATATTTTTAGGGAATTTCCAATTTCTGAAACATTAAAACTATCAGGAGTTTTCGACAACTTTGGAAATTTCAAAAATTTTGTGAATTCTCAAAATTTTGAGAATTATTACCTACTTTTTAAATTTTGGAAAATCCGAAAAGTTAAATAATTTTTAAATGTCTGGGAATTCTCGACAAGTTTGAAAATTTGAAACATTTTGTAAATTCTAAAAATTTTGAGAATTATTACCTAGTTTTTAAATTTTGGGAAACCCGAAAAGTTATACAATTTTGAAATTTCTGAAAATTGAGAACATAAAAAAAAATAGACCTTTTTGACAACTTTGAAATTTGAAAAAATTTTTTAAATTATGAAATTTCAAAAAATTTTTAGTCGTGGAATGTTGAAAATTTTGAAAAATCAAAAACATTGAAAAATTTTTCATTTTTCGGAAATGTTGAATTTTTGAAACATAAGAAATATAAGAAATTTTCGACAAGTTAGAACATATTACAAAAATTTTAGAAGTTATCAGAATTTTGGAAATTTTCAGTTTTGGGATTTCGGAAAGTCAGGAAACTTTCGATATTCTAAAATTTCTCTAGATTTTTGAATTTAGAGTGTTAGGAATGTAGAATTAATAATAGAAATTATGAAAATTTCAAAAATTTTCACCTAGTTTCTGAAATTTTGAAAAATTTGGAAAGTTACACAATTTCCAAATTCCTGGAAATATTCGAATTTTGAGAATATGAAAAAAGTAAAGATTTTTGACAACTTCGGAGTTTTCAAAAATTTTGGAAAAATAGTAGTTTCGGGATGTTGAAAGTTTCAGAAAATGAAAAAAAAAATAAAAATCCAAAAATTATATATCTGAAAATGTTTGAATTTCAAAAAAATGAAAAATTCCAGGAGTTTTCCACAACTTCGAAAATTCCAAAAATTTCGTGAGTTATACAAATTTATAAAATTTTCAGTTTTGGAATTTTGGAAAAATCAGTAACTCTCAAAACGTCCAAATTTCTTAAAATTTCTGAATTCATAAAATTCTGAGAGTTGAAAAAATTTACTGAAAATTGTAATAGTTTAAAATTCACTGAATTTTTGAAATTTCTCAGAATTTTTAAATTCTGAAAAAACTGTGAAAATTTGTGAAATTATAAAATTTGTGGACATTTATATTTTTTAAATTGTTGAAAATCCAAAAACTTTGAAAATTTTGGAATATTCAAACTACTGACTATGGTCAGTATTTGTTAAGAAGTTAGTTAGTCAATAGTATTAATAGTATAATAGAATGTCAAAATAATCATGAATTAATCAACATACTGTTTCGTTGTGATTTTGTAACAAATGGATTATTTTTTGTAGCCCTCGTTGCGAGTTGCGCATGTCCTTTATTCACGCCTGCGACGCCGTGCCGGAAATGAACAATATCTTGAAACCAAGCATGCCAATGACGCATTTGAAAATCCTGTTTTGCGAAAAAGTGAACACGCAAACAATCGAAAATATCTCCCAATGGTACTTCCAGACGCTTCGTTCGTTCGTCCTCATCGACTCTTACACCGAAGACAGATCACAGTTTTGTATTATGTTAGGCCCGGAAGTGTGAGTTCTATAGAAAAAACTGATGATTTTTCTATGTCGTTTAAATATTTTACTGTAGAGAAATGAGACGAATTTGTTTGATGTACAGAAAAATCTTAATTTTTTTTCTATGTTGATGAAAATGATTTTAATAGTCAATTTCTTAGGGGCCGTTCACATATTACGTAACGCAAATTTTCACTGACCCCCCCCCCCCCGTAATGTAACAGATTTATATTTTGCTTTTTAAAAGCATTAAATATGGTGTGCAACTCCAATAATGCTTGTGGGCTATTCAAATATTACACTCAGATTTCCATTATATACATGAACAATTTCGAACTTGTTATTAATTTTTCATAAAATATTTATCCATTAACATTTTCCGGACTTCTCGAATACTCCAGAATTGTCCAAAAATTTGAAGTTTCTCTAAATGTTCATATTTCATTCTACTATTTTGAATTGTTGCTTATACATTGAGTTTTAGAACTTCGAGATTTTCCGTGATTGAAGAATTTTTAAAATTCTGGGGAATTTCGTGTTATGAAATATAATTAGAAATTTCAAAAATTTGTCATCTTTTTTTTTTTTTTTTTTATTATCACATATTTCAATACTTTTAGTTTTCTTAAAAATTTTAATATCTTCGGAAAATCAAAATTTATCATCAATTTCATAGATTTATCAAACTTCTCAAATTTGTTGAATTTGTAAAATAATACTTAACTCTGGAATATTTCCTAATAAAATTATTTCCAATACAGTGAACTGTTTCAGTACTTCGAATACAGTCAACTTCCTGAAGAAAGTGTCTAATATACAGTAAATTCTTAATTTGAGTTACTTTTATACAGTCAAATCCTAATAAAAGTCTTCAAATGCGGGAAATCATCGTTGTAGTCCATCCAATACAACGAACAAATCGCTTTTTGATATAAAACAATAAAGTGTTTGAATTTGTAATTCAAAATTCCTGTTATTTCGATTTTGAAACATACATCCAGTATTTTCGTAGCATACAATTTTTGCAATTTTTCTTTTTTTTTTTAATTCAGTCCGAAAATATTCGGATTTTTATTCGTGAGATTCGAAAATTTCAAACTCAGAAAAACTGTTCATTTGAAAGAATTTTTTCTGCTAGAATTTTAATTTTTTATATCGGTTTTTTTCTCAATTAATTTCCCATTTTCCGTAAACTATTTTTCATTCTCTGTGAAATGCATTCTCGTTCTCTCATTTTGATTGCATTTCCCATAATTTTCGAAATTTTTGAATTATCTTGAATCATAGACGAAATTTGACATTTTTAACACAATTTTGGTATTTTTCGTCATTTTACAGTGTCGCTGCTTCTTTTATTGAGCGTTGGAATTACTATTCGATGTAACTAATTTTTTACTTCGTCCGGTTTTCACCAGTATTTCGCGTATTTCATGGGTTTATGTATTTATTCATTTATTCCATGCATTCATTTCTATTGGATTTTAGATATTGGTTTTTTTTTAACTGAGAAAAAATGTAATTTAACAAATCATCTACGGTTTTTTCAATGCCATCAGGAATTCGATTAAATTAACGATAAAATCTAAGAATGGAGAATTAATTTTTTTTTTTTTTTCGATTGGAAATTCATTTGAAAAAAGGCTTTCAATTTTCCGGAAGATGAAAATTTGTTCAAAACTCTCACACACAAAATTAAGAATAAGAAAGCATACAACATCAAAAATTCCAGATATAATTAATTTTCACGTTTACACTGCGAAAGCAGTGCTACCAAAATGATAAATTAGACTGGTTCTCTACGGAGCTCTATATAAAAACTCTAAATAAACCGAAATAAAAATAACGTTACGTAACGCCGTTAATGACCCCCCCCCCCCTCATGTAACACTTCGTAACGAATCGGCCCCCCCCCCCCGTCCCCCCAAGCACGTTACATAATATGTCAATGACCCTTTACGTATTTGATTGAAAAATCGGAAAATTTTAATTTTGCGCTAGTTCCGAACGTTTTGTACCACAACGTGGAAAAAGTGGGTTTGAGAAATGAAAACAGTGGGAAAAGTACGCACTTCTTCCATGGGTTCGGAAAAACATTGTTATTTCAATTCATGTAGTTATTTTATTCAGACTTATTTATGATTTAATGAATTACAGACCCGACCCGTTGGTCTTGCTGGCCTGGAAGTGCACAAAACTGAGAGAGTTGGTGGTGATGGGCTATCATTACCTTCCTGAAAATATCATGGCAATCACTCGACTTCGCGACCATACCCTGAAAAATCTTGTTTTTCGCGATTGCGACCTTATATACGAAGGCTCGATACACAGCAAGGAAACTGTTATTAATGTATGTCGTAACAATTGATTCCCAGCACCCAAAAACAGATTAGCTTTGTGTATTCGAATTGTGTGACATTTAAGAATTATTTTTATAATTCTCGAAGAAATGACAGTTTTTTTTTCACTGTTTTGCGTGTAAACAGTTACTTATTTATTTACGAGGTGGAACAGTACATTTCGCAAACTTTGTTTTAGGTGAGTTTCAGAGTCATATGAGTCGAAAAATATCATTGTTCCACTAGTTGCAGATTGTATTGTATCCCACGACGTGAGAAGAGTGCGTTCAAAAAATTTGAACAGTGGAAAAATGACGTAATTAATTTTTTTACACAGATTGGGATAAAAGTAAGTTTTTCCCACTTGTAAAAAAAAGAGCTAAAAAATGGAAAAAAAAAAAAAAAAAAACACTTTCCTTATGTGGGAAAATCAATTTTTTTTTATTTTTTTTTTTTTTTATACGCGAAACAGTGAAAATAACTAATTTTTTCGCAAATATTGTCATTTTTATTATTTTGGAAAATTTTGGACCATTTTTTGAATGTTTTGAAATTGGTGCTTTTTATTCTAAATTTATGAATTTTATCGTGTGTTCCAATCATTTTTAAAAAAACTGTTGATAGGGAATTCGTAGAATTTTGGATTTAAATTATGGAAATTTTTCATTTTTAAATCAGAATTGCAAGAATTCTTGAAATCTTAGAATTCTTAGAATTGTGAATTCAGATTCTGACATTTTTATGCATAATTGATGAGTTTTCAGTATGAAAAATATCAAAATTTGTACAGTTCATGAAATTTTAGCTTCACTCATTCGAATCTGGAAACTTCAGAAATTATAAATTTGAATCTTAGAATACTTAGAATTCTATAAATAACTCTGGAATTCTCGAATTTAAATTATTTGGTATTCTTCCGAAATTTTCGAAATAATATTTTGGAATTGTCAATTGACAACTTTGAAAAATGTTTCGAAGTTGAATTTTCAAATTTTGAAAATAAAATCCGTAACATTCTAAAAGTTGAATCTGTTCACAACCTAAAGCTTCACGATTTAGTAGAGATTTTTTGTCCTTTTAAGAAAACGTGATTTTACATAAAGGATTTTTTTTCTAGGACGTCAGGAATGTCATGGGCAAGTCCTGGAAACCGCTGTCGGATGACGATTTGGCGCCAGTTATGAAGGATTCCTACAAAGGCGACAGTCGCGAAGTGATAATGCCACTAGTCATCGCGGACCAGTTTTAAATAGTACGTTTTCGTTTTTATTTGCGCAACTTCTCATCAAAAAAATGTTGAATAAGTGAATTTATGAAAATATGAAATTCCTCGCGAAAATTGGCAAATGAGCTTGTAAAAGTTTAGAATTTAAAATTTTCAGAAATTTCTTAAGTTTTGAATACTTTCAATAATTAAAAAACCTGTAATTTTTGACGTTTCGATAAAAATTGTGATCGATTATCAAGTTTTAGAACATTTTAACTCTGGAATTTTTTAATTTTAAGAATTTTTGAAGTTTTCAAGAAATGTACGAAATGTTTAAAGTTTTGCAAAACATTTTTGATGACATTTTTGAGTTTCAAAGGATTATAAAATTCTAATATCTTGAAGGTTGTGTTGAAATTTTTGAAGTTCTGAAAATATATATCAGTTTCGGAATTTCGAGTTATTAAAAAATTTTCGAAATTCCTAAGTTATCAACTTTCTTAAAATTACCAGAAATTGAGAAAAATCTCGTATAAAGTGCGGAAAATGTGAAAATAATATTATTTTATATATAAAATTATTATTTTAATTTTTTTCATATAACTGAAAATATTTTAATTTTGGACGTTTCGATGAAAATTGTTATAGATAATCAAGTTTTGAAAGATTTTAACTCTCTGAAATTTTTCAATTTTAAGAATTTCTAAAGTTTTCAAGAAATGTACAAAATGTTTGCAGATCTGCACAAAAATTGATGAAATTTTTAAGTTTCAAAGGATTATAAAATTCTAAAATCTTAAAAGTTGTTCAAATTTTTGAAGTTCTGAAAATATGTATCAGTTTCGAAATTTCGAGTTATTGAAAATTTTTCGAAATTCGTAAGTTATCAACCCCCTTAAAATTTCCTGAAATTGAAAAAAAAATATCGTATAAAGTGCGGAAAATGTGAAAATTATATTATTTCATGTATAAACTTGTTATTTTTATTTTTTTTTATAAAACTGAGAATATTTTAATTTTTTCTGAACATCGAAGTTCAGAGTTTCCAAAACTCGCTTCGAACTCATTTCACAAACCTCACATGCGTTAAAAAATATTTTTCCACTAGTCGCGGAATGTGCCATTTCCCATCAATTAATCATCTCTTTTCCAACAGTGTATTCCACTTCCGAAAAAGACCTTCCCAGTTCGACGTCAACAGCCCCCTCCTCAAAAGTACAACTTTATTTTTCTATGAGTTTACTGTCCACGCACCCTACGACGC
Organism: Platygaster equestris; assembly: GCA_030522785.1. Classification (NCBI taxonomy): domain Eukaryota; kingdom Metazoa; phylum Arthropoda; class Insecta; order Hymenoptera; family Platygastridae; genus Platygaster; species Platygaster equestris. Next base: position 56,410 of record JAPYZK010002052.1, on the reverse strand, counting down.
AACCAGAAGCGAGGAATAAGACGAAGAAAAAAAAGAAGACGAAGAAGACGAGAGATCTGCCGAGCCGAAATATAAACGCAACCACCAATGTACATAGATCCACCCGAGAAACCAGAGGAAACGACGGTCCGAGGAATTTTCCCGGTAACTACGGCGGCGATCGATTATTTTTCCAACTCGCGGAGGTACTAGTTTGTAGCGAGATTATTGAAAACAAACAGGAACAATCGACGCGGAGCGCAGAGTCTAGAAAAAGTCTGAAAAATAACTATTTTACACACGAGATGCCCGGCCCCGGCGACGTTCAAGATCCGAGGTTATTTTTAATACCAAGACCAATCGGACGAATTTGGGGATAAACAGAACCGCCGCGGGCCTAGAAAAACCTAGAAGCGATTAGTTGATAATGCCGTTATACTCCAGTAATTATGGTCTTTGCGGTTGTTTTGCTGACCAGGAATTTTCGATCGGTTGGTTTTTGGGGGGTTTTGGGTAATTTAGAGGAGAGGAAAAGTTTGGATGTGGAAATTTGGAATTGTGGATCTTTTTGGATTTTTTTAGGATATTGATCGTGTGTTATTTTTATTTTCATTATCATTTTAAAATATTTTTATAAAAGTTTAGAAACTTGTCTATACAACTCTCTCATGAGGTTTTGGAAATTTGTGTTAGGTTCATTTTCTTGTGAGATCGATGGAAAAATCTTGATATTCGTGATTTTTATAAGGTTGACCTTATGTAATATAATTATGTTTTCAGGTTATAATATATGTGTTATTTATAATATAATATAATATAATATGGTTTTAGTATAATAATATATAATATAATAATGTTATGTCATTACAATGTTATTATTATGATATTATTATATTATACGACTATTAATACTGTAACTATATATATAGGTTGACCTTATAAAAGGTTTTCGTAAGGTAAATTTCGTAAAAGTTATAACAAATTAAGTTACGTAAAACTTTTGGAATTTTTTTTGAATTGATGATTCGGAGTAAAAAAATACCTTCTGTAATTATTTTGATTTCGATCAGAAATCGTCGAAAGTTAAAATACTCCGGAATCAAAAAATGGAAAGACTTTTTTTGGCTCCGAGTCGTCGATTAAGGAAACGAATCCAAAATTTCCATCCAGTTTCTGATTTTTATAGATATTCAAAAACTTGATTTGTTATAATTTCGGCCATCGAGTAGGAATCTAATAATCTATAAGATTTTTATAAGGAAATGAAATCTTGAATGTTCAAAATTTTATAAGATTCCGGGAATCATTCGGTTTTAACGTCTTATGCGAAATTTCGGAGATAATGACTCTTGAATTTTAGACACTAATGGACTTGCATTAATTTTTTTTTTTTTTTTTTTTTTGGAGATTATGACTTGAATTTTGGAATTGGAATTTTTAGCACTAATGGACTTGAAATGATTATTTTTTCAAAAGTTGAGGAGTTAAGGTTCATTAATTTTGTAAATTGACTTTTTAAATTGTTGAAATTTCGAAAAATTAAAGTATTTAGCAAAAAAAAAAAAAAAACTGTTCGCGGAAAAAATTTGTATTGACCAAAGTTTTTGAAAATATTCTGGAGTTTTACCTCGGAATTTTTTTCTGCTTTTGTTTTCAGAGTATGAGAATTTTTGAAATTTGGAAATTATGTTCTTGTAATTGGAATTGGAATTTTAAATTTTAAGACTTGAAACAATTTTCTTCTTTATGTTGAAGTTCTATAATTGTGTAAATTGACTTTTTTAACTACATCACATTGCAGAATCAGGAGAAACTAAAAAACTGACATATGTTGTGAATAAAAAATATTATGTTTCGAGAAAAAAATTATTATTGACTAAAGGATTTTGAAATTCATCTAAGTGTGCAGAATCAGAATATATTTTTCTGTTTGTATCAAATTTGCTGGACACGAATTGATTTTCGGGAAAAATTTGACAATGTAAAAAACTCATTTTTTATGTAGTTTTTTTGGGTAAAAAATGCGTATAAAGACGCTATAAAAAAAGTCTAATCCAAGTGTTCACTTTATATATTTGTGAATTTTAAAAAATTGGAAATCGTGAATTATATTTTTTGGAAGTTAAAATTCAACTAGTGAAAGAAAAAGCGAATACAAATGCAATGTGAATTTTCACGGATTTATAAGAAAATTTGGAGATTTTTCCAAATATTTTCCAAATTAATTGGAAAAAACGTTATTGAACTTCACAATTTATCGACGTTTAGTCAATTTTGGAAATTTCAAAATTTTCCAATTTTTGTATTCAGTTTTCAAACATTTATGTTTTTTATTCTGGATTTTTCGAACTTGTGAGTCAGAAATTTGCCAGTTTGGAAATTTTAATTATTTTTTTTAGTAGAACAGAAAATTAATTTTGCAGTTTTCGAAGTTGATAATATTGGAATTTATTATCATTTTTTTACGTCTGCATAACGTGATTTGAATTTCAAAGTTTCCGAACTTCAAAATTTCTAACTTTTTTTGAATTGTGAAAATTTGAACTTGTGTAATAAATACTTGGATTTTTTAAAAAGAATTATGATTTTTTTTTTTTTTTATCTTCGTATTTTGTCATTTTCGTCAGTTTTGGATTTATTTGATTTTAGACTCGACTTCTTACAATTTGTAGATGTTTCTAAGTCCGAATTTGTTAATTGTCGAGTCAAACATTTTTTAATTTTGCTATCTGAATTTCTCTGTTTCATTTTATGAAAGGTAACTTTTTTTTTAATTTTGTCCGGATTTATATTCAAAAAATTTGGAATTAAATTTTTCGAACTAATTTAATCGATTAGTTTAATCTAATACAATTTTTCTAATCAAGATATATTTGAATGTTAAGACTGTTATTTTGACTTTTTGTAGATAAAATTCATAAATTCCAAATCTAAATCTTTAGTCTAATTTAAGTACAACTTTGTTTTCTTTTTATAATTTTTAAAATTAGAATTTCGGAATTCCCAGTTTCAAGAACCAAATACGGAATTCTGCAAAAAAACTTAATTTCCGATGCAAAATATTAGAATTTCAAAATCTTAGATAAAAAAAGTCGTAGATTTAAAATGTAGGAATGAAAAATTTGTGATTCTTTAAATTTCGGTATTTTTTCATTTAATATAATGTTAAAAAAAAGTTTCAAAGTACAATTCCAATTTCAATTTTTCAAGTCAAAATTATGGTTGACCAACCAAAAATACCAAAAAAGTGAGAAAGTATTTCACACAAAAATATTTTTCTGCATTTTTATTCTTTTGACTCACATGAGTTGAAAAATCATATTACTACACTGCTTGCAAACTTCACTTTTTCCTACGATATGAAAAATTGCGTTTTAAAGATAAAATCAGTGGAAAAACACGCATTGAAAAAGTGCATTTCGCAACTAGTGTAGTAATAATTTTTCAATAAATAGTTTATCAAATGAGGCAAGTTTTAAAATCACGAGACTTGAAAAATGATTATTCCACTTGTTACGAACTTTACTTTATTCTACAACATGGAAAAAGTGCGTTCTAGGAAAGACAACAGTGGGAAGAGTACTTACTTTTTCCACAGCGTTGAAAAAAGCACAAAAACCAGCCTTTCGAAATTTTTTCATAAGCCCTTTTTTCTCTATCTTTACTGGAGTATTAAGAAAGAAGCGTATATCTGTAAAAATGAGTGCAAGAGAGAGCGATAGCGAGAGTGAAAAAAAGCGGGACGAAACGCGTTGAGGCAATTTGGAACTCAACCGAGGATTTTTCAGGTTTTTCTAACTTTTCAATTCCAACTACAAAAAACGGGTGAATTTCGCCAACTTTTGTACACGTGATTGCGTTTTGAAAATTATCAAATTCGGCGCATGAATTTTAAGAAATTTTCGTACGTGAATTTTTCGAAACAGTGTGCAAATTTGGAATTTTTAACTGGGTCATGTAAATTCAAGTGATCGTCTCTGGAAAATGAATTATGATTTGGAAAAGTCGATTTCTTGGATAGGAGATTTTTTTTTTTCCGAGATATAGGATGAAAATTGAAATTTTTTGCCGATTGAAAATCGATATTTTTGGGGTATGAATTACTCGGTTGTTTGTTGATAAAATGAAGTGAAATTTGAAAAAATTGGTAATGTTTTTGGATTTTTGTTGATTTTGCTAATTTTAAAATATTCGCAAAATAAGCTAATTTCTGTGTCATTGTGTAAATATGAAAGATGTGAAATGTTTTTGAAATTTCGTGAATTTTAATATTTCGAAAAATATGTTGATTTTTTCGGAGGTTATTTAATTTTTTGAGGATTTTTGTAAATTAGTTAAAAATACCTGTGAAAATTTGAAGTTTTACAAGATTTTCGAATGAATCGGAATTTTCCGAATTCTTGCGAAATTCCCGAATTTTGGGGATTTTTGCAGAAATTGTAGGTTTTGCAATATTTCGCTACAAAAAGCAGATATGGGTGAAAAAGTGGAAAATTCGTTATTTTGTGTACCTATATATTCCAAAAGTTCAAATTATATTACAGATTGTCCAGATTTTCGGAAACATTAGGAATTTTTCGAATTTTCGATAAAATGTTAAATTTTTGGGTTCGAAAATTTTAACGATTTTTTGTCAACATTGAGATTCCTTCGAAATTTTGGAGGGAACTCAAATTTTTTGTAAATTCAAAAAATGTTATTTTTTAAAATTTGTCAGAATTGATGAATTTTGGACAATCTTAGATTTTGGCGAAGATTCCATAATTTTCGAAATTTTGTAAAAACAATGCAAATTTTCTGAGTCTAACAAAATTGAACAATTCTAGTGTTTTCGCAAAAATTCTAAATTTCGGGGATTTGAAAAATTTTTCGATTTTTGTGGCAATTCAAAATTTTGCAAAATTTTTCGAAAAAAGCACATTTTTACGAGAAGTCGAAAAATAAGCATTTCCTAAAAAATTATTATTACTAATTTTCTTCTGATATTCAATAATTTAGAATTGAATACAAGCATAGATTTTTTCGAAGATTTGAACATTTTAACAGTTTTACCAAAATTGTAGATTGTCCAACTTTTTGTAAACATTTGGAATTCACCGAATTTTTGATGAAATGTTGAATTTTCGGGATTAGCGAATTTCATCGATTTTTAGATCAAATTCGGAATCCGAAATTTCAGGATTCGAAAATTCGCAATTTTTTCATAATTTATCACAATTTACAAATTTTGGTAAATCTTCGATATTTAATTCCAAAAATTTTGTATATTCTCAATTTACTTATATATTCCATAATTTCATTCATATCGCGAAATTTCCAAATCTTCGAAAAAATTGGAAAACTCCAGTATCGCAAAAGTCCTACATTTTTAAAATTAAAAAATTACTGCGATTTAAAATTTCGCAACATTTTTCCATAAAATCACATTCTCGCAAAAAATTCAAGAATTTCCTAATTACGAAATTTTCACATCTTCCGAATTGTGAAAAATCTCCAAATTTCGTAAATATCACAAAATATTGTAAAATATATGAAGTTCCACAATTCCACAAAATTCTACTTCTCCAAAATACCCACATTTTTCCGATTTCCACTAAAAATCCAAAATTTCCAACATTCTGCAAAAAACCAAATCCTCAAAAAACTCCGATAACCGACCATTCTCTTTGAATTCAGACAATTCAAAAATCCGTATCAATTTCATTCCATCTTCAAAAACGCTCCGAAACTCCATTTTCATGTCCGAAATCGAACTTTCAATAAAATCATAACTAATTTTCCACCACCGTTCTTTCTTCCATATCAGAACATTAGAAAACCCTCAAATTCCAAGGTCAGAGTCACTCGAGGTTACAAATTCGCGTTCCACGTTGCCTCGAACCATGACGAAAAAAAAAACCAGATAAAGTTCGCGTTTCGTACGTTACGTTCCTTTTGTATCGTCGGATTTCGCCGCGCGAAATGGGACATGCAAGAGCGGGCCTTTTAAACACATTGTACCTGATGCGAAAAAATGCGCGCGCCAAAAAAAAAGTATACCCCCTAGAGCCTGTCGCGCAGGTTGCCCCCCGTTTTCGCGTGAAATCGAAGCAGAAAACAAAAGAGATCAGCTTAGATGCATAGACGATCGAGGAAGTTTCGAGGAAACGTCCCCGCTACGAGATATCGAGCCTGCCGGAGATAATCAAAAGGAGGAAGGACGAAGGCGAGAGAAGCGATTCTATTTTTTCAGACGCGGATCGGGGATTATATTTTTCTACTAAGGCAGGCCTTAGTCAGCTTTTTAGGGATGTTATGCGGGAGAGAACAATAAGTGTCAACGCGAGCGAGCAAACGAGTTATAAGAGGTGGTGGGTGTGGGGGGGGGGGGGGGGGGGGGGGGGGGGGGGGGGGGGGGGGGGGGGGGGGGGGGGGGGGGGGGTTTGGCTTGGGTTCTGGGGTTAGGTTTTGTGGAGAGTTCGATTTTCGAGGCTTTAGGCACTTTGGGAAGGTAAGTTATTGATAAACTGGAAAATTGTGGGGAAACGAGTTTGAGAAAAGTTTGTGTAACGTAGGGTTGTTGATATTGAATCGATATCATCGAATATTGATGTTCATGATATTAAATATCGTCGATATTTGACATTTTCAATATTCGGTATTCAAAATATTCGATACTTGAAATAATATAGAATATCGAGAATATTAAATATTACATTGAGAATCTTGATATTATGGATTATCGATTTTCGATATTTTTGATATTCGATATCTTCTACAGTCGATATTTTAATCGATGTTTTCGATATGCAATATCATTTATATTTGACATTTTCTATATTGTCGAGATACGATATTCAAGATATTCGATACTTTCAATAACATAGAATATCGAATACTACATTCATAATCTTGATATTATGGATTATCAGTTATCGATATTATTGATATTCAATATCTTCGATAGTCGATATTTTAATCGATGTTTTCGATATTCAGTATTATCGATATTTAATGTTTTTGATATTTACGACATTCGATATTTTTAATTTTCGGTATTATCGAATATCAATCATAGAAAATATAGAGAGTATCAAATATTAGATTAACAATCTTGATGTTATTCATATTCGATATCTTGAATATTCGATATTTGCATCGATATATATCGATATTATCAAATATCGATGTTTTCAATAATCAATGTCGTCCATATTTGACATTTTTGATGTTCGGTATTATTGTTATCCGATATTTGAATCGATATACGTCGATATTATCGAATATTAATGTTTGCGATATTCAATATATCATCGATATTTGGAATCCTCGATGTTCGATATTTTCGAGATTCGATATTGACGATATTCGATATTTTCAACTTTCGGTATCATCGAATATCAATAATATACATCGAAAATACCTAATATTATATTGACAGTCTTGATATAATCAATTTCCGATGTTATTGGTATTGGAGTTCATCAGTATTCGGTGTTTTCGATATTCGATAATATCGATATTTGACATTGTCCAAATTCGATATTTACGATATTTGATATTTTCAGTACTTCATATTATCGATATTCGGTGTTATCGGATGTCAATCATATAGAATATCGAAAATATTAAGAATATCGAATATTACATCAATAATATTGATGTAATCGATTCTTCATATTATTGATATTCGATGTTTCCATCGATTTATATTGATATTATCGAATATCGATATTGTAAATGTTCGATATTTTCCTTCATCGATATTTTCTGCTTCGATATGATCAAATATCGATATTTTCGATCTTCATTACAATTGATATTTGATATTCTCGATGTTTAATATTCTATCTCATACTAAAATTTTTCGAATTTGATAGTTTCCGATTTCGAAAAATTGAATTTCTAAGTATCTATAGAATATTCGAAAATCGAACTTCGAAAAAAACCTTCATATTTACTAAATCTAAATGTTGAGACAATTTTCAGAAAACTCAAAAACCCTCTAATTTAACGTTTTGAATCTTAAAAATTACGCATTCTCGAAATTCCCTCAATCGAAGATACAATTTATAGATTCGTCAACTCATAATTTTCAAATTTCTAGATTTCCCTCTCCACAAAACCCAAAGATACCTAAAAATATGCAAAATTCTAACGAAAGTGCATCAAAATGTTCTCAATTCCCCACAGAAAGCCCCAAAAAACAAATCGTAAAATCTTAGGGACTTGCGAGGCAGGTTTCGAGAGCGAGCCAACTGCCGCAATTGCTAGAGTCGTCGAGTCGTGGAGACCGTCGAAAAAAACCGGTTAAAAGTCGACTTTGACAAATTCTGTGACATTCGAGTACTATTTACGTAAATTTAACGTAAACATCATGTAAAAAGTTTACATAAACTTTATGTTTACGTAAAGTTGACATCAAATTTACGTGAAAATTACGTAAATGAACGTCTGCTAGGGAGGTTAAACATATCCAACTGACAAACTTAAATCTCTTAAAGAAAACCTAACCTCAAATTTCGCAAAAGCCGCCAAAGTCAGCTTTCGCCGAAACAAATAAAAAAACAAGCAAACAAATAATAACAGGATATCGCGAAATTCATGGTTTACGACATTCCGACTCCACGCAACAGTATTATAAGTTCCTAATGCGCTCTGAGCAAGTTTTCTTTCGTTATAGGAGCATCTCATTCCAGTCGACGCGAATTTTCCAATCGTCCTTTAGTCTCTTCTTTTTTTTATAGTACTTTTTATCTCTCTATTCCTTTATTTATTGTCGTTTATACACCGAGACGAGCATTTTGCGATCCGCAAAGAATACTTTTTTCCGTTATTCGGGGCGCGTCACGTTTTTGTCAATGCCGAAATGGACGAAGTGCAATTGGTTTTTGTGTGGGGTGTTTTTTTTTTTTTTGTTTTTTTTTTTTTTTTTTTTTTTTTCTTTTCGAACAACGTTTCCAAGGCCAAAGAACGACGTTTTCTTCCATTTTTCGAACGGCGTATGGTAAAATGTAGGGTTGTTGATGGTTGTTCATATTGTATCGATATTTTTATCTTTGATATTTCGATATCATCGATATGTTAACTTCGATAGAATCGATATTTGATATCCGATATTATCGATGTTCGATGTTATCAATATGGTATATTCGATATTATCGATATGTGATGTTCGATACACGATGTTATCGTATGCGATATTCATTATTGTTGATATACGATTTTCGATATTTTCAGGAATTATTTGATATTTCCGTTATTCAATATTTTCTATATTTGATATTTTTGATATTTTATATTGATGTTATTCGATATTTGCGATATTCGAGATATATTTCGATATTCGATATTTTCGATACGCGAGATGTATTTCGATATTCGATATTTTCGATATCCGATATTTTGCCTACTCTGTGTTTTTCTTTTTTTGTTGTTCCTGTTGCAAGGTTGGTGTTCGATTCTAGGTTTTTTTTTTTTTTTTTTTTTTTTTTCGGTACAAAATTCGAGAATTTTCAAGCTATGTTTGAAAACGTTCGAAAAACATCATTCAAATAGTTCCGATGAGCTGCGATGAGCTCTTTTTCACGGATCGCCCTTTTTTCGCGATAATATCGAATATCGATATTTCAAACACAATACATTGTATCCGATATTTGAAATATTCTATTGAATACCGAATATTAGATATAATCGATATCGATATTTTTCAATATCGACAACCTTAGCAGAGTTGTTGATGATTTCGATACAATCGGAATATTGATATTTTCGTATTCGATATTATCGATATGTCGTATTCGATACTATCGATATGGAACCTTCGATATTCAATATTTTTAGATATTCGGTACTTTCGATGTTCGATATGTCAGGTTATCGATATTCAATATTTCATTTGCAATGTCAGTGTACAGAACACAATTTCTTTCGTATAAGTTCTCAAGAATTTCAAAGCTATGCTCAAAAACGATTAAAAAACATCATTTGAATCGTTCCAATGAGCTGCGATAATCTCTCTTTCACTGATCATTGCCTTTTTCTAACGATAGTTATCAATATCAATATTTATCAATATTATCAATGCGTGATATTCGATATTATATCGATGTTAGAGAATGTCGATGTTTTCATGTTCGATATTATCGATTTGCGATCATTCGATATTCGATATTTTCGATATACGATACTTCATTTTGCAATACTGGTGTGCAAAACTATGTTCTTTTCACGATGATTTTCAATCTATGACAGAAAAAGTTCGAAAAACGTCATTTCAATCGTTCCAATAAGCTGCCGGTAACTTTCACAGATATCGCTTTTTTTAACGATAATATCGAGTATCGATATTTTAGACACGATATACGAAATATTTCTCCAAATACCGGCATATTAAATATTATCGATATCAATATCGATATTTTCGGAGAATATCGACAACCTACGTCTTGAACACGACAATGAGCAAACTACCGTTGTTAAAATGAGCGTCGTAATTGGAAAATCGTAATTTTGACAAATCGAGCGTCGTAATTGACGAGTCGTAATTTGGAAAATGGATTTCCAAAAATTTAACGACGTCGTTGATGTTTCGAAATCTTATTTTAACGACGGTAGTTGACTCATTGCCGTCTTCAGGACATGTTACCCTACACCTTTCGAAACGTCGTTTTCGGCCAGCCTTAAATTGTTGGTGAGGGAGGGAAAAATATGTTTTGTTATCTCTTGGAAATGTTTGTGATTGTTAATATCATCCGTCGGTTCTGTTTTTTTGTCTATTTTTTGTTCGCGGTGTAAAAAGCGACAAGTGTACGAATATTGTTCGGTGTTGTGAAAAAAGCGAAAATTCTTACGAAATTGGGAGAAGTATTGACCGTACCGAATTTCGCGGTTATGGAGACGCGTTTAGCGGGGCGGTTAGCGCCCTTTTTTCTAAATTTAGTTTCATTTCAATTTTTGGAGCTCATATGGAAGAGGAGTTTCTTTTGTTTTGAATCATTGTTGATATGAAGACACCAAATACTTGTGTATTCATCGATTACATGTAGCAATAGGCGAACGAATATAAATCCTTGAAAATGTATCCGAATATTGAATGTACGATTTGCCACACGATAGCATGGAAAGTTTTCGAGACAACTTAAAAACAAATTACATCCAGTCATAGCTGTGTAACTGCGGAACGCAGATTTTGACGTTTACGTGTGATGAATTTATCGTCTAATATGTTAAAATGAAGAGAAAAATCATCATTGCAATATAATAAAATATTTGGTGGATTCAGACGGGAGTTTTTTTCTCCCGATGAATGGATTTGAGTTTTAAGGAGAAATTGTAAGAATTACTAGTAGACATGTTGACGTGAACAGTGTGCAAATACGGTGTAAACTGTTTACACAATGTTTACGTGAAGTACGAGTGAACTGTTGAATTTAGATAAACGTTCAACATGAAGTTCACGTCAAATTTATGTGAGATTTACATACATGCAATTAAAATTAACTCACTAGTTAGGTAATACATGATTTTTGCATCTGTTTGACGCATTTCGACACCTAAAATGGATCCTATAGGACAATTTTTGAAAAGTATGTTCACGTAAGCACTGTGCAAACACAATGTGAACTCTTTACGTAAAGTGTGTATGAACTATTGAATTTATTCTGAACTGTTTATATACATGAAGTATACATTTAATTTACATAAAATTTACATGCATTAAAGTATCGTTACCTCACTAGTTGAGTAATACATCATTTTTGCCCATGTTTGTTGTATTTAGGCGCCTAAAATGCCGCCTAGGACAGTTTTTGCGAAAATAAAACGAGTAAGACTGCAATTGTCATCCGTCAGTAAGGTAAGGTAATCCGTCGGTAATCAGCATATTTTATTATAGAAATTCCTACTTTACCGGCATGGTAGTGGCGGAAAATTTGAATCTCCCCACCCCACTAGCCGACTTGACAAACACCGTAAACACTCGCTTGTTGAGGTGAAGATGACACAAAATTTTAACTTGATCGTTGAGTTCGTGTGAAATACGTTAAATGTGTGCATTTCGAATTTCTCGCCGCTTCGTAATCGTGTTTGATTAGTTCGAATTCAAAAAATTATCGACCATAAAAAACGGTGTAGTTTACTTTACCGACGGAGTTCTCCAATCACACAATGTACACAATCATTCGGGGGCGCATCTTGATTAATTATTGTACAATTTGCCTGAAATTAACGGAATTCTACAATAATTACAATTAAAATCAATCAAATTTTCGGACTCGAGTCATACGCTGCAGTCAGCTGATTTACACCCAAATCTGTTGGCTCATCTACCAATGAAATCATAGTATGTTATGAATCGAACAAAAAAACAAACTTAATTACTACATTCATTAATTACCATATTTCGATCACTATAATTTACATACAACATATTTACTTACTTCCATCGATACTATTCCAATTTCATCGACATCGATTCCCCCGCGATATTTGTCATTGCCGAACTCCTCCCCACACCCCATTACCCCCCTCCCCACACCCCCTGCCGCCACTCTTCCTTCACGCGTTGTCAACGTCGGACCGCGGTGTGCAATTCGACAAGAAAGCGCGAGAAGCGGCCATATTGGCACTGCAATTGCCGATGCGGAGTGATGTGACAAATCCAGTGCGCGAAAAATCCCCCCGAGTGCGTCGAAAAACGGCCAAAAGCCTCGGAAAACACCCCAAACTCGGGCTCTACCCGCTCGCCCGGTTACACGCACGCGAAAAATGTCGATTCGCGCGCGAGTGTGTGTGTCGGTGCGAATGTTTTGATACCCTGACATTGCCCGGAACTCGTCCCGAAAATCTCCGGAACTAGGAATTCCCACGTTACAAGGTGTAAGTGCGTTTTCATGGTTTTTCGCGCATTTTTTGAGTACAATTTCAATTTGGGAATGCGAATTCGCGAATCGAACGTTTTCCCGCAAAAATTTGAATCGCCAGCGGGAATTTCGAACGCTAATTTCACAGAGGAAGAGGAATCGCGTAATTGTCGGTAATTGCGACAATGTCCGTTTGAGGAGATGCCACTAAACGGGTTTAATGACCGATGATAGCGATAATTAGTTTTTTTTTTTTTTTTTTGTTGTTTTTGTGTTGCAGAAAAATTAGCGCGTTAACTCTGGGTTTTTTGATTAAAAGGGAAATTGATGGGTTTTGGGTTCGTGTTTCCGTTTTCTCGGGGATGATGATTTTTCAGGTCCCTCCCGCATTCCCGCAAACACATCGAACCCAATTATATGTATACTCGGGAGTCGCGTCGTAAAAATCGGCCATTCGCGGTACGCGAATCCGGTTCTACGTACGTACAAATGAAACAACACGCGGTCGTACGCGCCGATACATTGTTGCCATGCGAGAAAGAGAGAGGGGGGATCCAGAAAATCGATACTCCTTCGGATCGCGAATTTCTCGCGTTCCCCGGAAATGATCCTTTACTCGCGGTTGGTTTAAAGCCGACATTGTAGCGGTCGACACGCGTGTGCGTCCGAGGTTTAAGGGGCCATCACAACTGTCACGATGGCTGGCTTTGGTGCCGAGAATTTTCGATCTCGATATGTAAAATTTGAACAATTGACCGTTGGAATGTAAAAATCCGAAAATTTCGTGATTATTATCGAGAAATGAAAACTTGAAATAAAATTTGCAATTTTGCCAAATTCGGAAGGTTAAAATTTTTGTTTTATAATTTTCGAGGGTGCGAATTTACGAATTTCGGACGTTCATGTGAAATTTGTAGATTTTCGTAAATTTTGAAAAAACAAAAAAATTTTCCAATTTTGATTACGAAATGATTAAAAGAAATGTTTTTTTTACTGTTTACGAGTCATGAATTTAAAGTTTACAAATTCAGAAAATACAAGAAAAATTTTAGTTTGTATACTTCGGTTTCGAAAAAAATTAATTGAATAGATAAAAATTCGAAATTTCGGAATATTTAATTTTGATCGAAAATTTACGAATTTCGAAAATTTTAAACTTAAATGTATAACGATTTGGTATTATGATTCGTGAAACAAAAAAATGTACAGATTGAGAAATGAATTTGAATATTCCGGAAAAATTTGACATGAAAATTTACATTCTAAATTTTTGAATTGGGGAATTTTGAATTATCTAAACTGCTGAAAAAGGAGATATTCGTAATTTGAATGTCTAAAAATCGAAAAATTCGTTTTCTAATGGCAAAAACAACTAAATTAATTTTTGTAAATAGTATGAAAGTGTAGAAATTTCTTGGATTGTTGAATAATTATTGAAATTAAAAACTGAAATATCTGGAAAATTAAAAAAAAGTCAACTCGAATTTAATTTGTCTATGAATGGGAGAGTTATCACAAAATTGCGTCGTTTCAGAATTTGGACTCACATTTTTTGAGTTTTGGACTCTTCTTCAAAATCTACAAAAATTCTTGAAAATTCGCAAAAATTACGGACATTTTAGAAAATTCGCAAAAATTACGAAAATTCTCTAAAATTTGGAAAAACTATGAACCATTATAAACTTTGCAAAAATTACGAAAATTCTCTAATAAATGCGAAAAATTACCAAAATTCTTTTAAAAAATTCAAAAATTACGAGAATTCTAAGAAAATTACAAAAATTCGCAAAAATTACGTAAATTCTCTAATAAATGCAAAAATAACCAAGATTTACAAAAATTGTCTAAAAATTGCGAAAATACGATGATTCTAATAAAATTAAAAAAATTCGCTAAAATTACGAAAATTAAAGAAAAATTGCAGAAATTACGCGAATATTAACTAAAGCTGTGAATTCAAATTATTAATTTGTATCTACTCTAGTGATTCATGATTTTAAACTTAATTTTGTTATTGGTCTAACTAATTGATGTATTGTCATTTTTAACACCCATTGGTTAAATCTATCACTACATTTTTCAAGTATTTAAGAAGATATTGTTTGTGGTAATTTTACTTATTAATGTGTATCGTTTAAATCACATTATTAACTGATTAAACAACTTTTGAAATTATTTAAAAAATATTGCGGAAACCTGAAGGTGTGCCAAAATAGGGGCGAAACGTTGGTTATTTTTAATTATACCAGAAGAAAGTGGTCCATTGGCTGAAGTTCAATTCTTTTTACTTTTAACTTCATTGGACATTTTTCCAACGTTTAATTGCGTCTTCTTTACGAATTGAAAACAGGCTTTTTTTAAATTGATTTTTCGTTAAATGAATTAGTTTGTTCAATTTTGATTTGCATGTTTTTTTCATTTTAAAATTATTTGAAATGTGGAAAACTAATTTATTACGTAAGATTTAATTGATAATCATAAATGAATTTTTTTCAGATTTCATTTGTCACAATTCAAAACTTGGAAAGTACCATTTTAATAAGGGTCATATTCTTACGAAAATGTATGAGAAATCAAGTCTTATCGAGTTTTTCTTTTCGAGTTTCGAATTTATGTGTTTAAAATGTTTGAATTTTGAAAATTTTAGGTTTCCGAATTCTGGAATTTATTACGTAATTTGATTTAAGGCATGAGAATTTTTATACTTTTAAATTTGTTTGTCTTATTTGAATTCCGAGATAGACGTCATTTTTTTATTCAAATTCGGAAATTCGTTAGATTTATGTTTTTACTTTGTAAATCGAAATTTTTGATTTGTTTATTTTGCAATTTTTACATCAATATAAAAAACTTTCGAATTTCTTAAAATTGAACAATTCGTTCACAAAAGCTGCCAAATTTTAAAAATTTTCCATTTTTTTAAATTATATTATTATTAATATTTTTTTTTTCAAAAATTTCAATTTTCGAACTTTCGAGTTTATTTTCCTCATCTCAATAAATTTTCCGTATACACAATTTAATAATCTTAATCTTTAAATTTAAACTTCCAAATTGTTTGGATTTTAGAGTTTCTATTCAAAATTTCATGAAATGTATAATTGTTAGACTTTTTTTCTATATGATTTAACTTCCGAATTCCTATGCTTGAAATGTCTAACTTTGAAGTTTTTGTCTCCGAATTATATAACTTCGTAATTTGATTTGATGGCATGAAAAATTTTGTGGCTTTGATTGTAGAACTTTACGATTTTTTGAGATTTTAATTGTTGTACACTTTAATTTGTTTTTCGTAATCAATTGCGAATTTTGAGTCAATTTTCTATTCAAATGTGAGACTTCTTATTTTAAGTTTTCAATTTGTGGATTCAAATTAAGGGTTTGTTTCTTTAGCCGTTTTGATTTCAAAATTCGTATAATTGACCTGTTTTTTCACAAAAGCTGCCAAACTTTGAAAATTTTCTGTTTTTCATTATTTTTTCCGAAAATTTCAATTTTCGAACGTTCGAGTTCATTTTCCTTATCTCAATAAATTCACATTTTTTGTATGCAAAATTTAATTATTCCCAATTATCAAATTGTTTGGATTTCGAAATTTCTGTTCAAAAATTTTCAAACTGAACAATTTTTTTGAATTTTAGAACAATTTGCGTAATATTGACATTTTTGAGTTCGAATTTTCAAAATTTGAGTTCCAGAATATTTTCCAAAAACAGAAGTTTTTAATTGAATTTTTCGTAAAATTTAAAAATAATTTGAATTTGGATTCGCGTTTTTTTTTTTTTTTTTTTTTTTTTTTTTTTTTTTTTTTTTTTTTTTTTTTTTTTTTTTTTTTTTTTTTTTTTTCGTTTATTCCAAGTATGAAAATTCAATTTGTTACGTGAGACAAAACTGATATTTTCATTGTATAATTTTTTGCGTCCCATAGATCACAATTGAAGCACAGAAATTGAAAACTTGAAAATTACCATTTTAATAAGGGTTATATTCTCACGAAAATGGATGGAAAATCGAGCCTTATGGAAATGACGCTTTTCAACCTTCAAATATTCATCGGCCAAGTTTGTTAAATTATTAAATTGATAAAAATTATTGAAATAATTTCAAAATCTGATGTCCAAACCAATTTAAAAAAAATTAATTCGTCTATATTCGAAAAAAAAAATTATTTATTTTCTGTTTTTTTTTGTTTTTTTTTTTTTTTTTTTTTTGTTTTTTTTTGTTTTGTTTTGTTTTGTTTTTTTTTCAATACGTAAATCAATTCATAAAATACAATTTATTCTTCACGAAAGTTACGAAAATTTATTTTCTGGCCATTTTTATGATTAAAAAATTTTCGTTAATCCAATAATATTTTTCATATTCGATATTAATATTATTGGATATGTAAATATTAGATAAAATCTTACTTATACTTATAATATTTATTGCGTGATCGTAAAATCTATTCTAATTCACAAAAGAAATTCATTCTCATACTGGCTGCAATTAGTGAAGAAAAAAAACGTGTCAAACGTTGTTACATGACTCGACTTCTTTATCTTTTTCTAACTACTGCACTTTCAGTTGGTGTGACTATTGAGTAATAAATATTGCTATAAAATGTAACTTATCTATATTACTTTTCCTATGCTAAATATAAATCCTTATCTTTTTCTGTGCATAATCGGAAAACTATTTACAATGTGTACTCGAAAATTTGTTTGACACCTTTTCTTATGCGCGTATATAAAATTCGAAGAATGGGTTGAATGCCGAATTTAAAACCTAATTCGGGATTTCATTTTACGGAAAACTGAATCGTGAAAAATTACGAAATAACTTTTTTTAATTAATTAATTATTTTGATATTCAGGTTTTCAAAATATCTTTTTTAATTTCGAAATCATAGATTAAGTTTTTGGAAAATTGTATAAATTAGTGAATATTCGAATGTTTATAAAGTCGTTTGATTTTGATGATTTTTTAGGTTTTTGAGATCGAAATAATGATTTGTTTTCGAGATTTTGAAATAATTTGAAATTAATTGAATTCGGGCGTTTTTGAAAATTTTTTTAATTTCTTATATATTTTAATACTTTTTGAGATTTGAAACTGTTGATGAATTTTTTACGTTTACGAAGTTTTTTTTTTTTTTTTTTTTTTTTTTTTTTTTTTTTTTGTTTTTTTTTAAATTTTTTATTTTTGAAAAATTAATTTTTTTTTGTTTTTTTTTTTTTTTTTTTTTTTTTTTTTTTTTTTTTTTTTTTTTTTTTTTTTTTTGTAAGTTCTCGAACTGTGGGTATTTTCAAAATTTATAAAGTAGGAAAAATCAATTATTTTTCGTTCTTAATTTATTGTCCGTAAAATTCAAGTGTTTTTCGGCGAAGAAGACAAATTCCTGGATTTCAAAGTTTTTCACAGTTTTCTTATTAGTTTAAACGAAACTTTGAAAGTTTTATGAACTTTTTCGATGTTTTTATAGCATTTTAATATTGTGAAAAAATTTTCCGGGTTTTCTGAAAAATTTAGAAGTTACAAAAAATATTTCAAAATGTGTTTTTGAATATTTTGGAACTGTCTACAGTTTGTGTAGTTTTGTGAATTATTAATTTTTGCCGATAAATGGAGAGCAGTTTTTCGTTATTCCGAGAAATGTATGAAAATTTTCGGTTATTTCTCGAAAATAAGGACAAATTTCTGGAATTTTTTAAAAGCACTGAAAATTTTTCAAGTATTTCGGGAAATTCTGAGACTTGTGAAAATGTTGAAGACTGAAAATAATATGGCTATTTCGAAATTTTCAAGAGTTTTGAGAATTTTTTATTTTTTGAATTTTGAAAATTTGGAGGAATTTAGAAAGTTTTGAGGATTTCGAAAATTTTAAACTTTTTGAAAATTTCAAGTATTATCAAAATTTGAAATTTTTTTTTTTATTTTCAAAAAGTATGAAATTTTTAAAATTTCAAACATTTCGAAAATATTAAAAATTTAAAAATTTTTGAGATTGTTGAAAAGTTAAAATTGTTTTTAAATTTTAAAGATTTTTACTATTTTTAAATATTTTGAAAGTGTTGAAAATTTCAAAAATATTGAAAATTTGGAAAACTTTGATAGATTCGGAATTTTTGGAAATTCCAAAAATTTTTCTGGATTTTGAAGTATTTAAGAAATTTGAAGTTATGAGAAATTTTGAACATTTTGCAAATTTTAGGAATTATAAAAATTCAAACAATTTTGAGAAATTCAAAATTCTTGGAGAAATTAGAAATTTTTAAGATTTTGGAAATTTTTGGAAAATATGAAATTTCAAATATTTTGGAAATATTGAAAATTTCAAAATTTTGAGATTTTTCAAGATTCCAAAAATTTTTTGAATTTTGCAGATTTGTAGACATTTTAAAATTGTTGGAAATTTTAACAATCAAAACATTTTTTGAGAATTTTAACAATAAAAAAATTTTTTGAAAATTTTGGTGATTTGAAAATTTTTGAAAATTCGAAAAATTTTTCTGGATTTTGAGGATGTTTAGAAATTTCGGATGTTTTAAGGATTTTTAGAATCTTGGAAATTTCGAAAATCTTGATGATCTTAAAATTCCTGCAAATTTGGAAAATCCTTAAATATTTGAAAATTCGAAAAATTATTTGAATTTAAAATATTTTGAGAATCCCAAAATTTTTGTGAATTTTGAAGATTTTGAGAAATCTTGAAAATTTTAAGGATTTTGAGAATTTTGAGAAGTCTTGAAAATTCTGAGGATTTCGAGAATTTTGAGAATTTTCATGATTTTGAAAATACTTAAAATGTTGAAAATTGCAAGAACAATCGAAATTTATAAAATTTTAAGAACGTTGAAAATTTCCAATATTTTGTAAATATCAAAATATCTTGACATTTTCAAAAATTCCAGAAAAGTTATGAATTTTAAGGAGATCGAGAAATTTCGAAAGTTTTGAGGATTTCGGGAATTTCGAAAATTTCTGTAATTTTTACGCGTTTGAATATTTTGAAAATTCAGGAAACCCTCAAAATTTTCTTTATGAATTCAAAAAATTTTCGAAATTTTTACAAAATTGCAAATTTTTGGAATTGAGGGAATTTCTAACATTTCGGAAATATTAGAAATGTAAGCATTTTTCAAAATACCGCAAAATTTCATCATTATAAAAAAATTTGGAAAATTGTAATGAAAAAAATTTCGAAATTCTGAAAAAACTTTCAAATATATGTCAACATTCGAAAATACAGAAAATTGAAACAGTCCTAAAATTTCAATGATTTCGGAAATACCACTTATTTTCTGATATTTTGTCATAACTCCGAATCATTTCCGCAATTCACAATATTTGAATATTTTCTCAAAATTTTATTTCGTGCTTACTCGATCGCGAAATTTTTTTACTTTTTACTTCGTATACAAACGTGTTCCACATGAAAAATGCAAAAAGTTGTAACCACCCGAGTATATGCCACACAAACCGCATTATATACTAAAATTACATCCTTACGAAAAAATTCCGGCACGCAAATTTCGACACCCACCCAAATCCACCGTTGTGAAGGATCCTTAAAAGATCGCGCTCCCATATGCATGATGCACACGTCTCGTGCGGCGGCGGCTGCGAATGAGAAGGAATAAGGAATAAAAAGAGAGAGAGTGAGGAGGGCCGCGAGCGGTGAGGATTGGTGGAAACGAAAGCGGGGCCGCTGACTGCTCTCGCTTCGCTCGTCCGGCGCGGCTTTGTGTAATCGATTTGTGTGTCAAGCGGGTTT
Source organism: Platygaster equestris (assembly GCA_030522785.1). NCBI lineage: Eukaryota > Metazoa > Arthropoda > Insecta > Hymenoptera > Platygastridae > Platygaster > Platygaster equestris. The sequence goes on along the minus strand of JAPYZK010002052.1, from coordinate 35,833 downwards.
ACACAAATTCGGACCAACCTTGATTGACCCTGAGGTACGGCCTCGCGAGCCCCGGCCACTATGGCCGTGTTGGGTGTCAAAATACTCGGCCGGACGAGGACATTGCAACGCCGCCCTCGATTCCTCTCGATTACCTTCCCGATATTCGCGGATATTTAAACCACTTTCCAGAGCCGATCCGCGATTACGCGCCTTTGACGAGGCACGAAAATGGCGGACGCTTCGCGTTCACCCGAATAAATTACATCGAAAATAACGATAATGAGAGAAAAAATCGAGTGCTTTCAGAAAAGTTTTATAATTTTCTGAAAATAACTGAACTTTTAAAGAAATCATGATAAACTGGTATGGATTTCTTCGTGAAAATTGATGATTTTGAAAAATTTTGGACAGTGTCCAAGTTTGTTGAAACTTGCAAAAATTTTTAGACGTGATTAATGGTGGTCAAGGATTGCAATTTTTACGATATGGAAATACTACTAATTCATTTTAAAGCGAAAAATGTGCTTGCAAAAAAAAAAAATTTGTTGCCATATGCTGGGGGCGAACCCAGGACCTCTAGATTACTTGTCGAGTTAATATGTAATCGAACGGTCCTGGGTTCGCCCCCAGCGTATGGTAAAAAAAAATTTTTTTTTTCAACACTTTTCTCGCTTGAAGATGGATTGTTGGTATTAAAAAGGAAATTTGAGAAATTGTGGAATTTTTTCAGAATTATCCAGTTTTCAGACAGCTGCCAAACAAAAATTTAAGAAGTCGAAGATTGCAATTTTAACGATACGGAAATACCACTTATCCATTTTAAAGCTAAAAATGTGTTTGCCAGAAAGATAAAAAAAATTTGTCATACGCTGGGAGCGAACTCAGGACCTCTCGATTACAGATTGAATTAATAATATGTAATCAAGAGGCCCTGGGTTCGCCCCCAGCGTACGGCAAAACATTTTTTTTCATCAAACACATTTTTCGCTTAAAAATGGAGTGATGGCATTAAAAAAGAAAAACGATTCGAAATTCATGAAATTTTTGAACTGTTACCAATTTATTCAGTTTTTAGACAGTTCCTAAACAAAAATTTCAAATCTTCGTAAACGTAAAAATTGAATTTGAAAAAAATTATACATGTTAGAATTTCTGAAAACTTCCGAAAATGCATGCATTCAATGAATTCCAAAATGCGTAATTTGAAAAACTTATTTGATTTCGAATAAATCATAAATTATTCAATTTCGAATCGAAATTTGCGTTTATCATCATTGAGGTAATTGATAATTAGGGAAAAATTGAATGTATACAATAATAATATGGTACGTTGAACGATTTCTACCCCTCACTGTCGAAACTTGACATCCTTACAAAAAAAAACGTTTCTTTCATTCGAAAAATATTCCGAACCGAAGCTAAAGATACAGATCCCAAACATAATGACTCGCAATTTCGAAAGTAACCGAGGATTTCATGTGTTCCAGCCTCTACAATAATTCGAGAGCTCGCTTCAAAATACCCTCATTTCGCCGTAATTTGTACCGTGACTCCATAAAATACTCTCGAATTTCACAAATCAATGATATTTGGAAATTTGTTGTTTTTAAAACGTTCTTTTGCCCTATTTTTCGTATCGATCGAAAATTAGGGCGGAGATCAAAATTTCGAAATATTTATGGAAAATCTGCTAATATTCATAATATTAACTCAAAATCCGACATTTTTTTTAATTTCAGCAAGTTTCGTGAAATTTACGGTACAATTAAGATTTTAGAGCGCAAAAATATACTATCAATCAATTGTTAAACAGATATTTTAATATATTCAAAAATTTCAATTATAAATTTGTTTGAAAATGTGAAAAGTTTTTTGCAACCCCTTATTACAGTTATTAAATACTGCAAATTCTGCAAATTTCGAGGCTTGGGCAATTTCGAAAGAACTGAAATTTTTGAGTTTTGAAAAATTATGAAGTTTCCGAAATTTCAACAATTTGAAAACTCAAGTTTATGAGAATTTTAAAGAATATCGAAGTTTTATGCATAGCTTCAAAGCTTCAAAAATTTTGGGTGTATCGAAGTATTTGAGATATTGGAAATTCGAAAATTCTGGAGATTTCAGAATTTTCAAATTTGGATAATTTAGAATAATTTGTAAGTTCCAGAGAATTTTGAAAAATTGTGAAATTTTGAGCTTGTAAAATTTTCGGAATATTTGAAGTTTCGGAAATTTCGGAACTTCCGAATAGTTTCGGAGTTCAGAAAAGATTAAAAATTTTTGAAGTTTTAGTGTAAATGTCGATACATTCCAAAATTTTAAAGCATGTTCTAGCATTTTGATATGATTTAGAATTTGATAATTTCAGGAGTTTGTGTAGTTTTCAATAAATGTGAAATTTTTTAAATTTCTGCGTACAGAATGATGAAATTTGTAAGTTTTGGAGGATTATGAAATTTTGATGTTTTAGAAGTTGTAAAAATTTTGGATGTTTCGAAAATTTTGAAGGTTCTGAAATTTTTAAATCTCCAAGATATTCGAAGTTTGAGTTTTTTATCTTTAAAGATTTGGAGCATTTTGATGCTGTGGCATTTTGTATTTTCAGAAATTTGTAAAATTTTCAAGAAATGTAAAAAGTTTCAGAATTTTGCATAAAGAATTACGAAATTTTCAAGTTTCTGAAGTTTTGGTTTTCGGAAATTTAAAATTTTGAGTTTTGAAAAAATGTTGAAAAAACTTCGAAATTCGAAAGTCGTTGATCTCATTCCAACTTTCTAAACCTGAAAATACCTAATCAAGTCCCGAAAATTGAAAAATAATAAAAGTTCGAAATGTAGATAAAAAATCTGCAAATTCGAACATTTAGAATTGTAAATAATAAATTTGACTGGAAAAATAAAAATTCAGTTTATCAACACATTCAGTAAAGAACACAACAAAATTAAATGTATAGGTAGAAATGTAATTGCAACAAAACTTTATTTTCGTACTTTTGACTTCTCTGTAATTATATCTCAGGATAAAACGACGCCGAAATCCAGACAATTCGTTCATTTGTAATAAAATAGCAACCCTGACAAAGTGGATGCAACCCAACGACAACCTTCAAAAGTTGTCGTTGGGTTGCAAATTTCTTAAGTATGAAAAATAGTATCTGCGGCATTTTCGCACTATCAATCACTAATTTTTATTATTCAATATTATTTCAGGTAATATTTGATTTTAAAAAACCATCGAATACAGCTTAAATTGTCATTTTGGGAATTTTATAGTGTTTATCAGTTATGACGTTATTTCATAGTTTGGTTGTTGATTTATAGTTTAATGATCAAAAACTATCATAACATTACTCACAATTACTTTTTCATAATACATAGCATTTATATAATGTTTTATTTCCATTTTTGATACTTGAAAAATTGTCACTTTTGTTGACAATTTATTAAGAATCGAAAATGTAAACAAAACATATAAAAAATGTTCTATATTAAAAAAAGATACAATTAATGGTAATATGATGATTTTTAGCTATTTAATGATGAATCAACATTTTTAATAATCAAATTGTGGCATAATTGATATCGGCAATTAATGATCAAAAATGACAATTAGAGGCAGAAATTGATAATTTTTTTGTTCGGATTTGACTTAAAATGATAAAAAATGAATAATGTATGCTATTTCTCGCATGAAATTGCTGCAAAAACTCATTTTTATATTTAAGAAATCTGCAACCCGACTGCAACTTTTGAAAGTTGCATCCTCTTTGTCAGGGAAATAATAAAAATCGCCAACATTACGCGCGATGAAAGTTGGAACCGTAAAAATGTAAAACCAGGGGGACCCCTGGCTGTTGCAAAATTACACTCAAATTTACTTAAAAACGTGTCAAAGTTACTATTTTTACTCAAATTACTCGAAAAATAAACTTGCAACACCCTTCAAGTTAACCCATTACTTCGTCAGTCCACGAAAAACCGACACGACTCGCAATGTCGAACACATCACCACGTAAAATATTTCCCCGGCGGCAAACTCCAAGCTTTCCCCGGTTGCCCTATCCGAAAATCAATCAATTCAAATTCCTCTTTTCCACATTCCCGGAAATTTCCATTCCGAAATAGATTCCATGCACCCGCCGAAATCGACCAATAAAACAGAACGAAAAAATTCCCCCACCCCCCCCCCCCGCCCCCCCAACAAAACAAAAAAAAAAAAACCCCCCCCCCCCCCCCCACCCGAGCCCCCCCCCCGTCCCCCCCCCCCCCCCCCCCCCCCCCCCCCCGCCCCTTCCCCTTCGTACCTTTCCACCCTTGACAGAGAAAAGCGATCCAAGGTGTCTCGCTCGCGTCTCCAGGGCCGTGCAGGTCCCTGGTGAAAAATCGATTTCCGTAGGGCATGCAAGGGCTCGCAGGGGGGGAGGGGATAGGTAGAAGGGAGAAAACCACCCTCCCTCAAGTGGAGGGGGAAAAACACGACACAACCCTCACGCTGAATTCGGGAAAATCTCGCGGAAAAAGGACGGAAATGTACAACTCCGACCGTGCAACGGACGAGCCGCGTCGAATGCATTTTGCGATAAGGTTCGTTTTCGGGGGTTTTAGCATGGGAAAATTAACCTTATTGGAAAAAAAATAGTTCTGGAATTTTCCCGGAAGTCAATTTTCGGACTCGTTTCGTTATTTTAGTCCATTTTAGGTAGCTACTCGAAAAAAAGTTGGAAAATTGGGTACTTTTTGCACTATTGGAATTCTTGGAACTCATTTTTTCCATTGCGTCGGAAATTATTATTCCACTAGTTGCGGAATGTTATATTTTTTTACTGTTGGCATTTTTCAAATGCCGTAATTTCGCAACTAGCGTGATCATAATCTTCCGAAGAATGTGAGTTTTGGAAAATTCACACTTGATACAGTAAAAAAAAATCTTCGGGAAAATGGTGTTTCGGGAAAATGACGTTAGTTAAAACGAACCCTACTTGGATGAAAATAATTCCAGTGCAACGGAATGCATTTTTGCGATAAAAATCGTTTTCTGTGGTGTTAGAATAGGAAAACGAACCTTCAATTTTCCCGGAAGTCAATTTTCGGACTCGTTTCGTTATTTTAGTCCATTTTAGGTAGCTACTCGAAAAAAAGTTGGAAAATTGGGTACTTTTTGCACTGTTGGAATTCTTGGAACTCATTTTTTCCATTGCGTCGGAAATTATTATTCCACTAGTTGCGGAATGTTATATTTTTTTACTGTTGGCATTTTTCAAGTGCCATTATTTCGCAACTAGCGTGATGATAATCTTCCGACGAATGTGAGTTTTTAAAAATTCACATTTGATAGAATGAAAAAAATGCGGGAAAATGGCATTTCGGGAAAATGACGGTAATTAAAATGAACCCTACTTAGATGAAAATAATTATTCTAGTGCAATGGAATACATTTTTGCGATAAAGATCGCTTTCTGTGGTGTTAGAATAGGAAAATATTAGCCTTCTCGGACAGTTTTCCGACATGCAATTTCCCCAAAAGTCATTTGTCCGACTCGTTTCGTTATTTTAGTCCATTTTAGGTTGCAACTCGAAAAAGAGTGGGAAAAGTGGGTACTTTTTGCACTGTTGGAATTGAAAGTTTGAAAAGGAATGTGAGTTTTGAAAAATTCACATTCGATATAGTTAAAAATTTTTCGGGAAAATGGCTTTTCGGGAAACTGACGGTAATTGAAATTAACCCTCCTTGGATAAAAATAAGTCCAGGGCAACGATGCAGTGGACAAACCTCGTTGAATGCATTTGAAATAAGGTTCATTTTCTGGTATGTTAACATTGGAAAATTAACCTTATTAGATATCAATAATTATAGCCCAAAACACGTATCAAATGCATTTTGCGATAAGGTTCATTTTCTGGGGTATTAACATAGGGAAATGAACTTCATTTGGATACAAAGAAAATTCGTGAAATGTTGAGGGCATATGCATGTATGTATTGAGTCGTTCAAGCACAGTCGATTCTCGATAAATGTATACAATAAACTCACGTTATAAGTCCTTTAAGTACAGTGAAATTCTACTATAAATTTTTTGAATTAAAATACAGTCAAATCTAGACATAAGTCCTTCAGATATAGTCGACTCTCGGTCCCTGAAAAACAACCCCCCCCCTTTTAAATCCCTTAAATTACCCCCCCCCCCCCCCCCCCCCCCCCCCCCCCAATGCCGCATCAGATAAAGTCAAATCTTGATAAGTGTCCTCAAAAAACAGTAAACTACCGATGACATTCCTTTGAATAGTGAACTTGAAATACATATAATGACTTTAAATATAGTCAACTCTGGATAAATGTCCTAAAAATACAGTAATCTCCCGCTATGAGTCCTTTAAATATGGTCAACTATCGATAAAATTTCTTTAGATACAGTTGACTCTCGATAAATGTCCTTCAAATGCAGTTAACGCATACGTAATTCGTCCTGCAAATATAAATATACGATTAAATTTCACTATTAATCCTTTAAATACAGTCAAATCTAGACATAAGTCCTTCAAGTACAGTCGACTCTCGATAAGCATATCCTCCAAATACAGTAAAATCCTGATTCGAGTCTTCGAAATACAGTCAACTCTCGATATAAAACCTTAACTTTTCTCTCCTCGCCCCCACATTGAATGAAATACAGTCAACTCTTGATAAGTATCCTTAAAATACAGTAAACTAACGATAAAACGACTTTAAATACAGTGAACTCGAAATGAAACATACTGGTCTCAAATGCAGTCAACTCTCTAAAAATACAGTGATCTTTCATTATCAGTCCTTTAAATACAGTCAACTTTCGATAAAAGTTCTTTGAATACAGTTTAATATCGATAAATATCTTTCAGATGAAGTAAATGCACGTTATTCGTCCTCAAGGTACGGTTGAATTTCATTATCAATCCTTTAAAAGCAGTAAAATCTCGATATAAATCCGTTAATTGCAGTTCAATCTCGATGAGTTCCCTTCAAATACAGTCAACTCTCGATGAGTGTGCTTCGAACACAGTAAACTCCCTTTATTAGTCTTTGAATTTAAGGGAATCTCGATATAAATGTCCTTTCAATACAGTAAACTCACGCTATTATAATAATAGCGTGAGTAATTAATAGTATTATTACTTTGAAAAATACATTGATCTCTTGCTATCAGTATTTTCAATTTTTCCGACAACACTCCTTCCGAAAGTCATTTTCCTGACTCATTTCGTTCCCTTACCGCATTCCAGGTCGCGTCTCAAAAAAAGTCGAAAAAGTGGACACTTTTCCCACTGTTTACATTTTAAAAATAAAATAGCCCATTTTTCAACTACTGTAATATTTATTCTTCAAAGAATACGATGTTTTGTTATGTAATTATTGAGACATTTTTGTAATTATTACAAAAATTATTATTCCACTAGTTGCGAAATATATTGTTTTGAAACGCACTTTTAATTTACGGCGTTGGGAAATATGGAGTAGATTTCGTAACTAGTGGAATAATAATTTTCGGACGAAAGTGAATTTTGAAAAACTCAGATTCAGTATAGTAAGATTTTTTTTGGGAAAATAATATTTCGGGAAAATGTACCGTAATCCAGAAATCACGTAACGTAATAGGAAAATGAACTTTCTTTACATAAAAATACTTTCATGAAATTTCGAGGTCAGAAATCAAGTAAAATAAATTCGGTGTGCAATGGAGAAACCAGATTAAGTGCATTTTGCGGTAAGGATTATTTTCTTGTGTATTTAGATTATAAAATGAACCTCATATACAGCAATGTGCAGTTTTATATTACGAGCATTATGAGTAATTTGAAAAGAATTTCAGGGATGTATCTCCCATTAAATAAATACATCGTATATACAATGGAAAAAGGTTAAAAGTGAACATGCCAATAAGACTCATTATCTTCAGTAATCCTATGAGAAACTGAACCTTATGGAATAAAAGTAGGAAAATTAATTAAATTTCGTATGTATACATCTCATTAAAAATATACATCGCATTCAATGAGAAGTCTTTCAAGTGCATACAGCAGTAAGGCGCATTATCTCATGTTATATCATGAGAAAATGAGCCTTATAGAAATAAACATACAGAATAGAAGGCATGCAAATTTATTAATTTTCGTCTGTATTCAGTATTCCGAAAATATAGCGCTATCTCCCTCTAGCGCTCTATATTTTGAATATATGATCGATAATTGGTACGTGGACAGGGATCGGTGCATTTTTTACCTTGCCTTGAATTTCGGCGAATTCCAACGAGTACTGATGGTTGGGATAGGGAAAGGGGTGGAAGAGTGTCCGTTTCTCCATCCCATTGGCGTAATAACGAAAATAACACTGCTCTATTAAAACATTCGAATATTGTATTATTCATAAAACTTTTCGAATTACTTTGAAAATAATGCTAGTTTTTTTCACTGTTTTACCTGTAAAAAGTAACCGATTTTTTTACTCGTGTTGAATTAAACAATTTTTTTGAATGAGTGTGAAATATATCGAAGAAAAATATAAATTTTTATGGTACTTTGGAAAGGTTTCATGTGTTTTCTGGGAATTTTCTATATTTTTGAAAATCAGTGAACTTTTCCAGAATCCTTTCAAATTCTTAAACCTTTTTTTTTCAAAATGCACCAAATTTCCCGAAAATTATGAAAAAACTTGAACTTTCCTCAAATACCGGAATTAATTTGGTATTAGAAAAGCCCGAACAATTTACGAAAAATGAAATCATACGAAATACTGGCTAAAATGTTTCGATAATTAATTTGACTGAAATTATCCTCAAAATCATTTGAGACCACTGAAAAACCTCCCTTTTTCGAAATCTATGTAAATTCTCCATTTTGTTATAAAATTGAAGTCGTGTAAAAAATGTCCATAGGCGCCGACTACAGGGGAGGCAAAATTCCTTAAGAAGCAAGGTTCCTTGAAGTTTGAAAGCATTTTTATAGAGAATTGAACCATTCCATCGATTGTTATATATTGTTAATGATATAAGTGAGCGATAATTAGTGATCAAGTGATGATTTTCAGTGATGAAAACTGTGTTCAAACATCAAAATTTTATTAATAAATGGAATTACAACATAATTGACACATTTTCATAAAGATGCTGTAAATAAAAAACGTCCTATTTTGTTGGAAAATGTTTTACCCCCTCCCCCCCCCGTCACAAAATAATAGCATTTTAATTGATCCCAATTTCGTTACAGCGGTTGAACACGGTTAAGATAGCGGCCAAAAATGAAGCGAATAATTTAGAATATCCTCATATCCGCCAATCCCCGAAGAGGAAATAAAGTTTTCCACTAAATCTTGGCGTGAAAACGCCGTAACTAGAGTTCTTATAAATAGAGAGTCTGGCCATCTGCAATGTGTTAGTGTGTACATGTCGATCGTTTGACCATCGTTTGACCCAAAATGGCAGCGGTACACACACATATATTCGTCACGTACAGTATGTTCCATTAATGCCTTCACCTATCGATATATCGATATTGTATCTTGGGTATATCTATATATATCGGATTTTACATTGTCGCTTATGGGCGATCGATATGTTTCGATATATCGATAGGTGAAAGCATTAATGGACCATACTGTACATACAATCACTTCTTCCTATTGGAGCCGCCATTTTGGATGGTGGCCAGCTTTGGATAACCTTTTTTTTTAAGGGACCTCTACCCGAACAACATTTGGGGTAAATCCCATCCAATCCAAATTCTTTTACCCGGCCCCTTTTTCCCGGGCCCCCCCCCCCCCCCCCCCCCCAACCCTCGTAACCAAGTAAAAAGTGTATTACGGTCACGTGACCTCTGCATCACGTGACCGTAATTTCGCGCGAAATGTTCACATACGAAATTTTACGTTTGCTCCGCATGCACTAAATTACGCGCTTCAGATGGTAGAATCACAAAAAATGAAAATCACATCATTTCTTACCCAAAAATACGACTCGGAAAAGTGTTTTCCAACCCGTCAGCCAAAATTCGAATTCCAACGAATCAACTCGGTTCGGGACTACCCCAACCATCCCTCCATTGAGGAAAACCTCATCCGAGTCCAAATCCCTCGCAAAATTTTTTCCCTCCTACGCCATTGTCACCGTACCTTTTTTTATCTCTCTCGCGCCCGTTCCTCTCTCACTCGCGGGTAATTAATGTCGTGCGTCCCTCCTACCTCCCCCTCGCGCCCGTCTTCCCTCCCGCCCCCCGCCTCACCCTGCACCCCCCTGTGGTCCTGCACCGCTACGCTTTTGCTGCCATTGTGCGCGGAGACGCCACTTCCGAGGGCATCGAATTCAATTTTCGCCCGAGAGCACAGCGCGTACGCTACACCGAAAGCGAGAAAAAAAACGAAAACAACTTCGTCGCGAATTGTTGTTGTTTGTTGTTGTTTTCGGGAAATGCCCCTGTGGAGGGGTGGGGGGTGACCGGGGGCCCAGACACCCGGGGCACCTGCGGGTTTACCACGTCGGTTTTCGCCAGTATTTTTTTTTTCGGGTTTTCGCTCGTCCTTGTCGCACCCGCGGTGAGTTGTTTTTTTTTGGGGGTTGTCATTGGCTATTGACGATTTGAAGTGTGAGGATGTACGGGTTTGGTCGGGTTTGGTTAGTGTTTTGGAAAAAGTGAGGGTTGGGGGAGGTTGGGGTTTTTGAGGGTGGGGGGAGGTGTTTTGGAGGTTGTTGTTTTTTGTAGGTTATGTTGATAGTTTTTTTTGGTGATGTTTAAGATCGAGTGTTTTGGGAGTTGTTTTGGTGGGGGAGTTTTGGGAAATTGATGAATGGGGAGAGGGATGATTTTTGATAATTTTTGGTGGGATGAGGAAAGGAGTGATTTTGAATACGTGTACGGAAGGATTTTATGGAATTGAAATCAATGATTGTCGATAATTTAGTCGGTTTTGGTTTTTGAGGGTGAGTTTCGTGTTTTTGTTTGGGAAGGGTATGTTTGTAGGGGTTTTGAAAGTTATATGTCATGTTTGGGGTTTTTTGAATGTCTTTGAGGGTTTAATTTACCGAATTTGGACTTTTTTGTGAGTTATGTTCATAGGTTTATAGTCGAGAATTTTTTTGAGGTTATGTTTTTGTTTTCGTAACGGTTTTTTCGGAGGGTTGACGTTTTATGGTACTAGAGGGTGAATCAACTCTGTTTTTCGACCGGAATCGAATTTTTTCAAAAATATATATGTATATATATTTTTTTTCTTATAGTTGTTGGATTAATAATTGTTAGTTTATTTTTGGGGATTCTTAAGATTTTGATGTCCGAGTTTTCGGTTACGTAATTCTAACGGTTATTTTCGAAATTTTATATTACGTACTTTTGAAAGCGAAAAGTTGTTTGGGAAGGTTTTCTGGCCGTTTTTCCTTTTGATATTTAGGATGTTTTTGTGATGAATAATATTGAAAAAAAGATGTTAATCAAGGTTTATTGTTTTAACTGCTGATATAAATAATGAACTGGTATATTTTGATAGTAATCAAATAAATTGTCTGTACATTAAATAATGTTGAGAATTTGTTATTAGGAATTGAGGCAATTTTTAAACATTATAATTATACATGTGGTGGAATTTTTGATTGGAAAATTATTATAAAATGGAAAATTTCAAATACCTACTTATTTTGGAAATATATATATATTATGTTTCAATAATTATTATATTCATTACTTTTTCATTACCAATATTAATATTTCGATATTTTATTATTATTATTTAATAATTAATATTAGTTTTTAAATAGTAAATTTTCATTATTTACTATTTGATAGTTACTAATATATTAATTTTTCTTATTATTATCAATTCATATCAATATTCAATAATTTTTCATGAAAATTAGTAATGTAAATTAGATTGAAGAATTTCCAAAATTTCACAAAATATAACTAATTTCAAACATTTTAATTTTGATAGGATATAATTAATTTTGATTGTAGAATCCTGAAAATTTTTTTTCATTATCTGAATCTAAAATGTAAGTGTCAATTTTTCATAATTTTGAATATGTGCAAAGTAGTCTAAATTTGAAATTTAAAATGGTGTAAATTTAGATGATTTTGAATACATGAAAAATGGTGTAGATTTATAAATTTTTCATTAAACTTTGATTTTGCGAAACAATTGAATAGTAGTGTGATTTTTTGTTATTTTAGTGATTTTTCAAGTTTTGGGCATTTTTTGATGCTTTAGAAATTTCAAAAATTCTAGTTTATTACCAAAAATGCTAATTGTTGGAAAAAATTTTAAATTTATCAAATTAATTTCCGGAATTTTTGAATGTCACAAAACCACTTTTTCTTTAAAAGTTTGGATGCCTGAATTTTTGTTATTTTTTCATAAATTCCAAAATTTACAAAAATTTAAATATTCTCCAGAAATAATTGTGTAATGCTGGAAATTTGAGAAGTGTTTAAGGTTAAACGAAAATTAAAGATTAAGAAATCGTTAAGTAAGATTTAAAATGTTTAAAATAAGAGAATTTTAAAATTCGAAAATTTCCGACGTCAACAATATTGTGTGAATCTTACGATCTATTTTAAGAATGAAATTTCGCCGATTTTCGAAAATATGTTTATAAAAAAAAAAAAAAAAAAAAAAAAAAAAAAAAAAAAAAAAAAAAAAAAAAATTAAAAAAAAAAAAAATAAAAAAAAAAAAAAAAAAAAAAAAAAAAAAAAAACACAGAATTTTCGATGTATATTTTGGTTGTTGGTTTCAATTTCAAGACTTATTATTATGCGTTTTCATTTATTTATAACATACGATACACAAATTTATTATCAATATATTTATTTTAATCCCTTTATGCATATTTTTCCTTATTTTAAATTGAATTTCATTCAACATATTTTTTAACACACTCGAAAATGAAATTATCTAAACTATGTTTGTTAAGCTGTTGAATGGTTATTAAGACGACTGAATAAAATCCCAAAAATAATGAATGAATTTGTTTCGAATTATTTCGTAATTACTGTAATTTGATTCTAGTGTCAAAAAAAGGAAATGTTGAAATGTTTCGTTATTTTGAACACTTTGGTATAATTTTTTAATTACCAGATGTAATTTATCGTCTGGAGTATATCACATTTTTGTTTTTATGTTCCAGGGTGAGTCAAAAAAAACGAAATGGAGCTGGATGGCGACTCGGTCGTCGATCTGAGCGTGAGGTAAAGTGTCAATTTTTTGTTTTAATTAACTTGATATTCACTGAAATAGTATATTTCGCACCAAGGGGCAGAAGTTGGACTTTTTGACGAGTGCAAATACGTCGATCGAGTAAGAGTCCAACTTCTGCCCCTTGATACGAAAGATATTTTTTACCACAAGTGTATGTTTTAAGCTTTATTTCAATACCTGGAAGAGCGGTCCTAAAGTTTCGTTTTTCGAGCGATGAGGGAGAAAAAACCTACTTTTAATCCGTAGTGGGCAAAAAACTATACTTTTTTTCCCGCCGTTATTTTTTTGTCCACTCCAGCGGGCAAAAAAGTATGGTTTTTTGCCCTAGGGCTTAAAAGTAGTTTTTTCGTCCCGCGGCGCAAGCATCGCTCGAAAAACGGAACTTTAGGACCGCTCCGCAGGTGTTAAAAGACGCGAAAAACAAACACATGTGGTGAAAAAAATTTTTCCATCATTCTAACCTCGAAATTGGAACTTTAGAACGTTTTCGAGGTTCTCGTAATGAAAAATATAGTTCGCGCCTGTGTGCAACCGCCGATTTTGGCGATGCTGATTTTATCCCTTGCATTCTCGGGAAAAAAAGCACGGCATCGCCAAAATTGACACTTGCCCCCAGGCACAAAATATACTATTACAACCACAAAAGTTGATTGATATGTTTAAAAATAAATAGTAATAACAATGTAATAATAAATATTATATAATAAATGATATAATGTTTATATTGAAAAATAAAAAAATTATAAACTTGAAATAAAAATATAATTTTTTTAAATTTTGATATTTTTCTTTTGTTATTATTCAATATGAATTTTTACATCTATAATTGTATTAATGAAATATCTCACACTGGCAACTATATATTAGGCAAAAATATTTTTGAAACATTTATTTTTCAATTTGGGAAAACAGAATTTTTGTGAGAGGGCAAAGTTTGCAAATTTTGATCTTTATTTCAGAATCTAGAAATTTAAAATATATAATTTGTATATTTCAAAAAAATGTAAAATTTTATTTTTGATCAATTAATTTTTTTCTAAAACAGAATATTTTTTTAACTTGAACTATTTTTAGCAATTTTTAAAAGGATAATTTTCCGAAATTTAATTTTGGTGATAGTTTTTAAAATCCTCAATGTTGTATAAATTAAATTTTGAAAACATTTTTGATTTTTTGACTCAAAAAACTTATTCATATTTTTTGTAAAGATACCAGAAATTATAGTGAAAAAACTTGATATTTTCATGAAATTGAATAACAAATGTAGAAATAATTCGAAAAAATCAAATTTATCTCAATGTTACAAATTCTTGTGAGTTTAGAGAAATATCCATTTTTTCAACTTGTAAATTTAATTATTCCAAAAATTTACGAAAATAATATTCTCTCGTAAATTAAGTTCATAAATTTACAGAAATAACCAAAAATGGGAAAAGTGTTCAAAATTTCAACAAATACAAATTCCTGATTTAAATAATTGAAATTATACATTTTTTTCTATTATTTTTTCAAAATGATGCGATTTTTTTTTTGTTGGGTGATAAAATCAATTATGTCAATTTTTTTCGTTTTCCCAGTGAAATTTTTGAATTATGTTGAAAAAATGTATGAAATTTATAAATTTATATTATATTCTTTATTATACTATTTTCAATAATTTTAAATACATAATTTTAAATAATAATTTTAAATGAATAATTTTTAATATCATAAATAGTATATATTATTAATTTAGTATTTTCGATTATATTTTTTCTCATATTATTATTTATATTAAATTTATAACTATTTATTTCATTTTTTATTGTACTATTTTTTATGTCAAATGTTCATTTTTTCATTATATTTTTTGTCTTACCATTTTTTTATATCAAATCTATAATAATTTTTCATTTTATTTTTTATCGTACGATTTTTTATTTCAAATGTATAATTTTACTCTTTTATTTTTTATTATAGGTACTATTTTTGTATATCACATTTGAAATTTTTTACACTATTGTTTTAAATAGAATTTGCAATTTTTCATTACATTTTCCATTATTAATTTTTTTATATTAAATTTATAATTTTTCATAATTCTATTTTCTCACATGAAGATTTTAATTTGTTGTTCTATTTTTTACTATATATATATATATTATTTTTATTGAATTCATAATTTTTTATTATACTATTTTTTTCAATCAAATTTACTATTGTGCATTGCAAAAATTTGACTGGAAAGTCAAAGAACAGTTATTACAAACTTTTTTTCGTATTTTGCAATTAATAATTTGTTATGGTTTTTTCCAGTAGTGGGAGGAGAGAACCGTCAATGTCAAATGACCTCGGATCGCCTCTGGATTTGGGATTACATTACTCGAACAGTACTAATGCCGATGACAGAGTGCCCGAGGCCAGGAATATCCAAAACGCGGCGAGGGGGATTTTGGCACCAAAGTCGGGGGAGGATAGGAGGCCCAGGAGAAATTTAAGGCCCAGAATCGAAAGGAGTTACGCCGAAAGTCCGGACGAACCCAGGATGAACGGATATTTGAATGGCAATGTTTCGGATAACGATGAAGGTATACACAGAAATGGTGTATATTTTTCGGTATTTCGACATTTTATACGATAATTTGTAAATTCTGAGGATTTAAGTTGATTTAAGTTGTCACGTTATTTAATTTTTGCGAAAACACAATATTTATCATAATACAAAATTCAGAATGATGTATTCTATTTTAATAATGATGTTATCATAAGTTCATCATTTTTTTATGTATTGAAATGATGAAATATTTTGTATTATTATTATTATTGTTATTGTTATTATTATTATTATTTTTTCATTATTATTATACATATTTTATATTTGAATGTGTTTTTATGTTCAAATCAAATTTATGGTTTGTATACTATTGAAAAGTTCTGATCTTCCAGTTTTGAAAATTTGAAACATTAAATCTTTTCATTTTGAATCCAAATGTTATTAAAACCTTGAAAATATGGAGTTGATGAATTTTTCAGAACAAATTCGCAAATTATATAAAAGAAATATGAATTTTGGAAACAAATTTTTCTGTTTCTTGATTATTATTGTTATTGTTATTATCATCATCATCATCATTATTATTATTATTATACATATTTTATATTTGGATATGTTTTTCTGTTCAAGTCGAATTTCTGGTTTTTATAATATTCAAAAGTTTCAATTTTCCAGTTTTGAAAATTTGAAACATTCAGATCTTTTCATTTTAGATCCAAGTGTTATTAAAACCGAGTTGATGAATTTTTCAGTGCAAATTTGCAAATTATATAAAAGAAATATGAATAAAAAAAAAATTTTCCTGTTTCTTAATTTTTATGAGTTCGAAAATACGTCTACTATTTTTATGAATTTATCGACCTTAAATTCGTAATTAAATCCTGTGTACATTATTTTATAATTTATTAATATTAATTAATGTAGACTTGTTATTAAAACAAAAATTTTACTTTTTTCCAATAATTTTTATAAAGTACCTCAAAAAATAATTTTCAAGAATCGAGTGGAAACCATTGTTTAGTGAAATATTCATAAGTTTACTAACTTGTATCAAAATGAGCAAGAAATACAATTTGAAAATATAACATAACGCAACGAAAATTTAAAAAAATCAATTTATCGACCATGTAATTTAATCCTGTGTACATTATTTTAAAATTTGATAATATTAATTAATGTAGATTATTATTGAAACAAAAATTGTACAATTTTCCGATAATTTTTTAAAGTACCTCAAAAAATAGTTTACAAGAATCGAGTGAAAACCAATGTTAAGTGAAATATTCATAAGTTTACCAATTTTTGTTAAAATTAGCAACGAATACAATTTAAAAATATAACATAACGAAACGAAAATGAAAAGAAATGAATTTTAGAAAAATTTTAGAAAATTTGAAAAAAGTTTGTTTATGATTTGATTTTTTTTTTTTTTTTCACATTTGACTCCCTTTGTTAACGTATTTTTAACCATTGAATTTTGTATTTTTCTATTTCATTTTTGGATACTACGTAAGATTTGGAAAAACACAAAATTATAATATGTATACAAATATTATAATATATTGTATTATTATTAATAATTATATTATTAATTGCTAACTAAAACAAAAACTGTCTGGGAATATCGAAAAACATCGCAAAACATGGACTTTTCTTTGAATCAACAACCCAGTGAGAAGAATAAACGTTTTCAAAACAAAATTTTAATTTATTTGTATATTTCAGAAGCTAACTTCCCACCGCTACTCCCGATCGAGGAACTCAACTCGGAAGAACTCAAGGAACGAGAAAGGACCTTGAGAAAATTACGGGAAGAACTAAGATCCGAAGAAATGAAATTAGTACTGTTGAAAAAATTGAAACAGTCGCAGCAGCTCAAAGAAAACATCGCGGCCGTGCCGAAAATACCTCCCAAGTTACCGCCACCTGTTTCTGTACAAAGTCCACCTCATAGGTAAAAACCTAGTTTTTACAAAACGATTATAATTTTTAAGGTTGTGATAATAATATATATATATGATAATAATTATTATTATATAATTATTAGGGTATATGAATATGATTATAGTAATTACGAAGATTATAATTTTAAGAGTTATTACAATGCTGGAAAATATCGTTGTTAGGGAATGTTGTTATAACCATGGAAAAACGTGACAATTTTAAATTTGTGATTTGGATATTCAAAAATGTGTAAAATTTGGATTGGAAATGAGACGCTCAGAGCAAAAGGAGACGCTCAGAGCAAAAGTGAAACAAAAGAAAGCCAGACATATACGAAAGTCCATATTTTCTGTCTCTACTCGTTTCACTTTTGCTCTGAACCTCTCAAATGTCGAAATTATTTAGAGAAAAACATTATTATGAAACAAAAACTAATCATTTAAAAATTTACACCGTAAGTTTAATTACGATGTACATACTGTGAGACAAAATGTCATTCTTTGTAAACGAAAACTAATTATAGTTTTAAAATATAAAAACTCGAAAATTTGAAAATTGGTATAGATTTCAAAATTGTGATTTCAGAGTTTGGTAAAATTTCCAGTTTTGTTGAATTCTTCAAAATTTTTGATCTTTTTGTATCATTTGATAGAATTTAATGATCTGAACGATCAAAAAATTTTATGGAACTTCTATAGAACTGTGAATTCGTGTTTGTAATTTCGGATAATTTAGGGGAATTTTTCCAAGTGATTTTGTAATATCTCGGTGTATTTCTCGCAAATTTTAATGAATTTACAAATTTTTCATACCTCGAAATTTCAAACACATTATTGTTTAATATTAAGATAGAATTATGTTAAATTGTGTCACAGTGCGATCGTCTAATTTTTTATTTTTTAAAATGTTTGCAACAATTTCGATAATTTTGTAAAATTCTTCGGAATTCTAATCGTTCCGTATTTTTTTCTCTTCAATTATCTGAATAATTAACAAATTTTATTGGACTTTTTTTTGCATGTGCATTGGTATTAGTAATTTCGGATAATTCATGTAAATTTTTCGAGAATTCGGTGTGTTTTTTATAAATTTCATTATTTTGTCACATTTTCATTATTTTAGATTATTATTCGTGAAATTTTCTTATTCATAAAAAAAATTGGTTTTCATCAAAAATCATTATTTTCAAAACAATAAAATACTAATGATTATAATAAAAACTATTATAAGTATTATTGGTATGAGTATTATTATTATTATATCATTAGTATTACTTTTAGTATGTAGTATTAGTAATTTGAAATTATATCATTATTATTATATTATCAATTATTATGATTTTCTTATTATATTACTATTATCATTATATATTCTTTATAAGTATTGGTAATTCTTGGTAATTGCTTGTAATTATAACCATTGTTGATTTTTAGTCATAGAACGACGAAAGCACCACCTCCTTTGCTACGTGGTCAATTGCCCCCCGGGAGGAACAGCAGTATACACGCCCCACCCTTGGGGATGCTGCTGCCGCCCACGACTAACCGCAACGCGACGTCGAGCACGGGGATGCCGCCGAACATGGTGATACCACAACCTCCTCATCCCAGGACGCGAGCTCCCAGTGGAAGTCCTAATGTGCCGAGCTACCACACCCCCTCCGACAGGACTGAGAGGTCCACCAAGGATCCCACCCCAGCACCGGCGCACCAGGTACGCCAAAAATCGAAGAAAAAAACATTTTTTCGAAAATGTTCGAAGATGTGCATTTTCTTGTCTGCTATAAATTTGTCAGTTCTTTTATTTTCGAAATTTTCATGAATTGTTAAGAAATTCCGAAACTGCTGAAGAATTTTTAATAATTATAATAAATTTTGATAATGTCAGTCTCTTGTTAGACAAATGTAAGTTCAAAACTTGAAGTGAAATGTTTTCTGCGAGTGAATCATCAATCCAAAGTTGGTTAGAGCACCTGACATGAAATTGGGAAGTCCTGGGTTCGATTCCCGGCTCGGTGGATTTTTTTTGTTCTCGCAAAAACCATTTTAATGGCCAATTAAGAACAAAACTAACTGGGAGCATCGAAAAATATGGATTTTTCTTTGTATCAAGAACCCAGTGATGAAGAAACGTTTTCTATGGAGAATGTTTATTAGTGATCAAAAGATATAATGATTTTATGGAAAATTGAAAATGTGTCCGAAAATTTTTAATGAACAAGATTTTGGGTGAAAATATCGAATTGATGAATTTTGGAATTGGATAAATTCTTTGATTGCACATCTTTGGACACGAGTAATGAGAGAGGCGAATTAACGATTTCTCTAATTGCAATGCAGCTCGTTGGATCTCAAGAAAATAAAGCTTCCGCGTCATTGAACGCTCCCACAATCACCGAGCAGGTACACGAGCGAGATTTTCTCTCTGGTTAACGTGGTTTTGTACTTTTACGGCACGCAAATTACCTGTGATCGTTTGAAAGTTGTCGAATGAAAACACTGATTTTTTTGGGAATTAAATGATTACTCGGAAATTGAATGATGAGATTTCGAGAATGGTTAGTCGTTAATTTTCTACGTCGTTGATAGTTTGTTGACAGAATCGTTGGTCGTAATTTCCAACATTGTTAGTCGTTGATTTCCGAAATCGTTAATCGTAAATCGTTGATCATTGATTTCGAAATCGTTCATTGTAAAACGTTAACGCCCTTAATTTTTAGAATTGTAAATCAATAGTATTCAATATTTAATGTTTAAAATCGTTGATTGCGAAACATTAATGTTTAATTTCTAGAATCGGTAATCGTTAGTGGTTAATTTTCAAAATTGTTAATAGTAAATCGTTAATCATTAACTTCCAAAACCGTTAATCGTTAATTTCCAGAATGGTTAGTCGTTAATTGTCGGAATCAGTAATTTCCAAAATCGTTAATCGTAAAGCATTGACAATTAATGTCAAAATCGTTAATTGCAGAATGTTAATGTCGACATTTTTAGAATCGTCGATTTCCAAAATCGTTACTTTCCAAAACTGTTGATCGTAAAACGTTAATCGTTAACTTCCGATATAGTTACTCGTTAATTTCAAAAATCGTTGATAGTAAATCGTTGATCATCAACTTTCAAAATCGTTAGTCGTTAACGTTCAAAATCGCTAATCGTTAATTTCCAAGATCGTTAATCGTAAAGCATTGATAATTGATGTCAAAATCGTTAATTGCAGAATGATAATGTCGACATTTTCAGTATCGTTAATTTCCAAAATCTTTGATCGTAAAAGGTTAATGTTTTATTTCCGAAATGGTTAATCTTTAATTTGCAATATTTTTATTTGTAAATCGTTGATCGTTGACTTCCAAAATCGTTAATTGTTAATTTCCAGAATCATTAGTCGTTAATTTCCGAAATCGTTAGTCGTCAACGTTCAAAATCGTGAATCGTTAACTTCCGAAATCGTTAATCGTAAAGCGTTGATATTGTCGTTTTCAGAATCGATAATTCCCGAAATCGTTGATCATCAATTTTAAAAAATCGTTAATCATTGATTTAAAAATCGTTTTTCGTTAATTTCCAACATCGTTAATCGTTAATTTCCTGAATCGTTAGTCGTTAACGTTCAAAATCGCGAATCGTTAACTTCCAAAATCGTTGATCGTAAAGCGTTGATAATTAATTAATGTCAAAATCGTTAATCGCAAGACGTTGATATGGACGTTTTCAGTATCAATAATTCCCGAAATCCTTAATCATTAACTTCGAAATCGCTAATCGTTAATTTCCAAAATCATTGATCATTAGTTTCCAAAATCGTTAATCGTTAATTTCCAGAATCGTTAATCATTAATTTCCAAAATCCTTAATCGTTAATTTCCAAAATCGTGAATCGTTAGTCGTTAATTTCCAAAATTGCAAATTGTTAAATTCTAAAATCGTTACTCGTAAAGCGTTGATAATTAATGTCAAAATGGTTGATTGCAAAACGTTGATATCGACATTTTCAGAATCTTTAATTTCCGAAACCGTTAATAATTGATTTTAAAACGTTAATCGTTAATTTCCAAAATGATTAATCGAAAAACGGAGGTAGTTAATTTTCGAAAATCGTTAATTGCGAGACATATATTTCCAAGTTCCGAAATCGTTAATGATTAATTTTCAAAATCTTTAATCGTCAATCGCTCATTGTTAATAACTTATAATATCGTTAATCCTTAATTTGCAAAATCGTTAATCGTTAATCGTGCGTCATTAGTCATCAATTTTTAAATCTTCAGTTGCAAAATATTGATCGCTGATTTCTGAAATCGTGTACAACATTACTTTTGAAGATCGATAGTCTTCAATTTCTAAAATCGTTCATTGCGAAAAACTGATTTTAAATGTCCAAAATATTGATGTTCGTTATTCCACTTTGTAGGAGAGGCCGAGGGAGGACAATCAAACCCCGGCGCAACGTCAGGCCGCGGCGAAACTCGCCCTCAGGAAGCAGCTGGAGAAGACGTTGCTGCAGATACCGCCGCCGAAGCCGCCGCCTCCGGAAATGCACTTCGTGCCGAATCCCTCGAACACGGAGTTCATTTACCTGGTTGGCTTGGAGCACGTCGTGGATTTTATCACTAAGGAACCGGCGACGCCACCGCCACCGGAACCCTTCGAGTGCACCCAGTGCAAAACGGACTTTACGCCGGTTTGGAAGTGGGAAAAACCAGCGACGAGTGGTAAAAAGGAGGGACCGCGGGGACAACACGCTACCTTCCAGAGGCCGCCGGCGGGACGGGATCCCCGTGTCATTTGCGAGCATTGCGTCACAACGAACGTCAAAAAAGCGCTCAAGGCGGAACATACTAATCGGTACTTTTTTTGTTTTTTTACAAAATTTTCCGAAATATTTTGTATTAATTTCGGAAGTTTTTGTTGATGATAGATTGAAGAAAAAACGTGTTGTCGAAGAATTTCTGGATTTTTTTGAAAATCGAAATATTTCGGCATTAAAATAATTTGAGGAAAAATTAGTTTTTTCTTTATTTGTTGTTTTTTGTTTGTTGGTTTTTTTTTTCAACGCCATTTTCTGAAATATTTTGTATTTCGATTTCGGAAGTTTTTTTTTATTGTGAATTGAGCAAAAAACATGTTTTATAGAAAATTTTGAATTTTTTTCGAAAATCAATATATTACGGAATCGGTTTACTTTGGAAAAAGTTTTTTGTAGAACACTTCTGATGCGGGTTTGTTTTATAAATTATTTGTAAATTTCGGAAGAAAGTGCAAATTTTCGAAAAATTTGCATTGATTCGAAAAAATGTGAAAATTTTCAAAACACAGAATTACAGTAAAAATGGTGAAAACTATTCCAAATGTGTTGAATAACATTGTTGAATGTTGAAAATTTTCTGGATTTTTTTCGAACATAAAAATGTTTCGGCATCAAAATAATTTGAGAAAAAATTATTCTGTTTTGATTTGTCGTTTTTTGTTTGTTTGTTGGATTGTTTTTTTCAACGCCATTTTCCAAAATATTTTATATTTCGATGTTGGACATTTTTTTTTATTGTTAATTGCACGAAAAACGTGTCTTGGAAAAATTTTTGAATGTTTTTCGAAAATCGAAATATTTCGTAATCAAAAGTAATAAATTTGAAAAAAGTGTTTTCTGTTTTTTTTTTCTTTTTTTTCTTTTTTTTTTGTAGAACACTTCTAATGCCGGTTGATTTTATAAATTATTCGTCGATTTCGGAAGAAAGTGCAGATTTTCGAAAAATTTGCATTTCTGCAAAATATTACGTAATTTGGAAAAATGTAGAAATTTTTATAACGCAAAATGATAGCAGAAATGGCGAAAACTATTCCAAATGTGGTGGATAACGTATGTTGAATGTTTTCGCAGATTGAAAACCGCGTTCGTGAAGGCTCTGCAGCAGGAACAGGAAATAGAGCAAAGACTGGCACAGGCGGCGTGTCCGAGTCCGGATCCGCCGACGCCGAAACCGATTCCAAAGGCAGCTACGCCGACGAGGCGAGTCGCGACACCCCCGGCGCCGTCGCCGCAGTCGTTGCAAAGCGCCCCGACGCCGCCGACGCCAAAACTCCAAGATCATCTACTCGCGAAATTTGCCGAGACGAAATTCACCCCGCAACAAGCGGCCACGGCTGCGATTATTAATCAACAGTTGCTTAGGGGTAATTTAGATAAAATAATAACGAATTATAGTTGTAATTCAAATATAATGATAATGATCATTAGAATAGAATAATAACTCTTTGAATAAAATGATAGCTCTCAATTTAAATGAAATAATAATTCTTGGATGTTTTGATTTTTTTTTTTTTTTTTTAATTCATTTGAATCATTTTTATAATCATTCGAATTTGCTTGAATTTCTGAAAAAGTTGAGTTTTGAAAATTTGTGAAGGTTTATTAAATTTGAGAAGATTTGTCTGACTTTTAAATTTTAATGATGTTTGGAGAAATTCAAAGAATTTTTTGAACATGATTTTTAACACACATTATAGTTCGAAAAAATTTTTAATCCTACAATTTTTTGCAATAAATATTTTTCAAATGTTTCGAAATTCATCTTAATATAAGTTAGAGGGTGAAAATTCTCATAAGAATTGTTTTTTTATTAAAATGTAAGGCAAAAGTATACATACGATAGGTATAACTATATGATATTTTTGATAACATTTCAATTGTCATTTAATATTTATATAAAAAAAAAACGAACTTCGAAATTGTTGTCAATTTTGTAAATTTCATTATTCTTAAAATCCTGAAAATATGTAGGAACTTGAGAAATTTGAAAATTTAAAGGTTAAAAAAAATGTTAGAATTCTGAAATTTTTTAGAATTATGAAAAAATTTCGACAATTTTGAAAAATCGTAAACTTTGTTGGATTCCAAAACATTTATAGTAATGTCAAGATTTTCAAGTGTCGTAAATTCAAAAATTTTGAAAATTTTAGCATTTTTGAACAATTACAAAATTCTATCAATTTTGACTT
This sequence comes from Platygaster equestris, assembly GCA_030522785.1. NCBI lineage: Eukaryota > Metazoa > Arthropoda > Insecta > Hymenoptera > Platygastridae > Platygaster > Platygaster equestris. The sequence goes on along the minus strand of JAPYZK010002052.1, from coordinate 11,163 downwards.
GAAAAATTATGAAATGTTGAGTATCACAGAACATTTGTAAATACATATGTAAACATTTCAAAATTCCGTAAAATTCAAAACTTCCGAAAATTCCAGCATTTTTGAATATTTGAGAAATTTTAAGTATTTTTCCATAATTTTGAAAGATATTATAATTTGAAAATATTGATAATTTTAAATTTTTTATCATAGTTTTATTCATTATTTTATTCATTCAAAATCAATTTTTCCCAAAACATTTGGAAATACGTATGTAGAAATTTTTCTAACATTCAACAATTTAGCATTTTCAAACATTTGAGTAATTTTGAAGATTTTTCCATAATTTTGAAAAATGTAAAAATTCATAAATTTTACTAATTCTGTACACTTTTCTATAATTTCGAAAAATGTCAGAATTGAGAAATTTCAAAATTGGAAAAACCGTCTAAAAATTGTATTCGTAATTTTTATTCATTATTTTATTAATTCAAAATTAATTTTTTTCAAAAAATTTGTAAATAAATATGTCAGAATCCATAAAATTCGAAAATTTCATAAGTTTTAGCATTTTTTAACATTTGAGTAATTCCGAACATTTTGCAATGATATTAAAAAATGTTAGAATTCGAAAATTCACTAGTTTTGTAAATTTTGTCATAATTTCGGAAAATATCAGAATTGAAAAATTTCAAAACTAGAAGAATCTTCGAAAAATTGTATTCATACTTTTTATCCATTATTTTATTCTTTCAAAATTAATTTTTCTCAAAAATCTGTAAGTAAATATGTCAGAATTCCATAAAATTCAAAAATCTCATAAGTTTCAGCATTTTATTACATTTGAGTAATTTCGAATATTTCGCAATAATTTTGAAAAATGTTACAATCTAAAAATTTACACTTTTTGTACATTTTGTCATAATTTCGAAACATCTCAAAATTGCATAAATTTCCCAATTGGAAAAATCTTTTGAAACTTGTATTTATAATTTTTATTAATTACAAATCAATTCATCAAAATAATTCCAAATTGAAATCATTGTTTTGAATACCGAAAAAAATGGTAAAACCTGCTCGTAAATTAATGTCGTTCACGAAATTCCGCAGAACTGGCGAAGAACTCGATGCCAGGTTTGTCGCAGCCGATGCCGGCGCACATGATGCCCGCGTTCTCGCCGATGCTGTACCCTTACCACCAAATGGCCCAGGCGATGGCCCAGGCGACCTCGGGAAAGGGATACGCGGAGTTGCGCCACGCCCAGGACGCGCATCGTCAGTATTTGCTCGACATGATACCGTCGCAGGCGTCCCAGGGACAGAGCGGCCAGGCCCCGCCGCGGGCCCATCCCCACAACTGGAAAACGTAACCGAACGCGAGGCCCGCAACGACAATGCTCAGAACCGGCCACGCCGCGTAGCCAAATAAAACACGGAAATTGACCGGGGCCTTTTTTAGTTCCAATTCTCCGTCAACCGGATTCATCGAGGACGCGAAAAGGAATCAACGAACGTTTTTTCGTTTTTCCCGTTTACTCTTTTCCTTCTTCTTCGCCGTTTATTGTTTTTTCCGTAACCGTCGCCGTTTTTCAATGAGCTGCGAATATTTGGAGGGTATGCGGTTAAAAGGGGCTAACCCACGATTTTTTAACTTTTTTGATTGTTTATTTTGTATTTATTGTAATTTGTATTGATGTGAAGTTGGAAAATTTTTTTTGATTTTCGAATATTTAAAATATGACAGGGGCGGATCCAGAAAAATATTTTGGGGTGGGTTTTCAAAATCTTTATATACATCATATTGACGTTTTCAATATTCATTCAATGAGTAATTAGCATCTGTAAGCTAAACTGAATGCCATTTTTCAATTTTTTTGTGGATCTTCGAATAGCATTACTGAGTCAACTACAGTGAATTCTGGATTAAGTAGAGTTCATTTTTAAAAAATTCGGAAACTTTAAACTATTTACTTCAGATTTCAACATCATTTTAATTTAAAACTACAAACATTGGATTCAAACTGCAAACTCCGAATCCAAACATCCAACATCAAATTTAAACTTCGAACTTCAGTCTTTAAATCTTAATTCAAGAATTCAAATTAAATACTTAACTTTGACTTTTAAGTGCAAACTTTTGTTTCAAACTTCAGATACCTTATTTAAACTTCAAATTTTAAATCCAAACTTCAAACTTTGAGAATAAACTTGACGTTCGAACTTGAACTTCCAAATATGATCTTTAAATTCGAACCTCAACTTCCAAACTTTACGTTTAAATTTAAAAATCTAAACTTTGAATTTGAACTGCAAACTTCCAATATGAACTTCAAATATCAAATGTGAACGTGTTGAACTTCATATTTCGAATTCGAACTTTGAACTTTGAATTTTGAGTTCCAAATAATATTCAAAACTCTGAATTCCCAATTTAAACTTTTAATTTGAACTGCAAACTCCAGATTACGACATTGAATCCAAATTCGGAACTCCTAACTTCAAATTCAAACCTCAAAGTTCAAATTTGAACTTTGTACTTCGAAATTCGAACTTAGGTTTTAAAGTTCTTACTACTATTCTGAACGAAAAATTTCCTATTATTAAAATTTCAAAATCGAAATATGAACTCTACTGAACTTTCAGGGGGGGTTTTAACCCCCCAAACCCCCCCCCCCCCCTCCCTGGATCCGCCACTGAAATATGATATTTCCATTTCATTATTTTTTGTTTAGAAATATGTAAAATTCATGTAATTTTATTGGCATTTCGAAATTTGCCAACCTACATGATTAAGCGTGGGTTAGCCCCTTTTAACTGCGACCTTTCGTGTTTTTTTGTTTTTTTTTCGTCCCTCTTCTCGGGTTTTACGTTACGCCGCACAACAATTTTGTGGGGGAGGGGGTTGTGAAAATAATGAGCGAGGGGGAGGGGGAAGAAAGGTGCTTTGTAAACTTAGAATACAGACTTTTGTCAGCGCTCGGTTTTTCTTCGTCGTGATTTTTGGGTCCACGACGACATTTTTGGCTGTTCCCTACGTAGTGGTGCTCGATGTGTCGGGAGGTCGTTTTTGAAATTGGTTTAAGTGAACCTAAATTGAGTAATGTAATAATTATTGGGGAATTTGTTTGTAATTTTAAGTATTTCGGCTCGATACGTTGTGTTCGTGTATAAGTGTGTGGTTTTTTGGATGGAAATCGTGGAATTTTGTAGAAATCAAGGAAAAATTTTTTTTTTTTAGAGTGGAGTAGTTTTTTAGATTTGTCAGAAATGTCGAACTTTATGAATTCTTGACGGAAAAGTTATCACACTGGAATATTTTTGAAGAATTCCGATATTAGAAGAAACGCTTTTTTTGGCTTTTGGAATATCATTTTCAAAGTGAATTGTCATTGTTGTGATTTCATGATAGAGTTACGTGCGTTGTAATGTAATAAGAAAGAAAAATGAATTTAAACGATTTTTCAAATTTACGTTCTGAACGTTTTGGAAATTCAATATCGATTTCATTTTCTGTGTAATGGAAGTTCGAAGATTTATGAAGTTCTGGTTTCTTGAAAATGGAAATGATGAAGAAACTGGAAGTTGATCAAATTTCTAATCAAATTTCTGAATTTGAATAAAATTTGGGAATTGTTGAGGAATCTGCCAAAACTGTAATTCTGAAATTTGTAATCGGGTATAAACCATGTAGAAAAATAAAATTCCAGTCACGTGAATCACCCCGTGACATATCAGCATCACTACCCCACCGATTCGCCAATAATAACACACAAATGAAAAAAAAATCGTCAATTTGTAAATCGTGGTTCGTTGAAAAACGCAGGAGGCTCGTGTGATCGAATTTTCGTCGCGAACAAGAGTACAAATCGTATGTAAAATAAGACTTCTCGAAAATCGAATTTTTTACGCCGCGTGTGAAGCTTCTCGAAAAACATATTTACTCAAAAACTTTGCATACGCATGATGAACCGTTTACACAAAGTTAACATACAATTTACGACAAGTTTGCATCAAATTTACGTAAATAATTATTCACATATAATGTTTACGTAAAGTTTTCATCCACTTTCGGACACGCTGGCATGTAAAATTTGATGTGAACTTGACGTTAATCGTTCACATAAACGTCATATTTCACGTAAACTACATGTTAACTCGATGTGAACAGTTTAGTATTGCGCAACTTACGTGAGTTTGATGTAAATTTCATGGAAATAGTGCATATAAACGTCAAAGTTCACTTGAATTTTATATGAGTTCGATGTAATCATGTAAGTGATGTAAAATTTATGTAAATTTGATGCAAACAGTCATGTTGAACGTCATATTTTACATAAATTTCATGTAAACTCGATATGAACAGTTTGGTGATGTAAAATGTACTTAAATTCCATGCAACCAGTTTATATGAAAATCATTAAATTTAACGTAAATTTAATGTAAACCTGATGTAAACAGTTTGATTATGTAAAATTTACATCAATTTGATGCAAACAGTTTACGTAAACGTCATATTTCACGTAAATTTTATGTAAATTCGATGTCAACGGTTTAATTATGTAAAGTGTATGTAAATTTCACGCAAACCTTATGCAAACAGACATAAACGTCATATTTCACGTTAATTTCATGTAAATTCGATGTTAACAGTTTGATAATGTAAAATTTGTGTAAATTCAACGTAAACGTTTCATTTAAACATCAAATTACTTGTAAATTTAATGTAAACTTGATGTAAGCAGTTGGTCATGTAAATTTTACGTAGATTTCATGTAAACTTCATGCACACAGTTTATAAAAACTTCACGAAATTTTACGTAAATTTCACTTTAGTACAATGTAAACAGCTTGCTGATGTAAAATTTACGTAAATTTGAGGCAAACAGTTCACATGAACGTCATATTTCACGTAAATTTCATGTAAACCTGATGCAAACAGTTAGGTTATGTAAAATTTACGTAAATTTGATGCAAATAGTTTACAAAACATCATATTTTACATAAATTCCATGTAAACAGTTAACGCTGTGTTGCAAAGCCTTTGAGTGAATACGTCTACTAGGGAGCGAATTTCTCGCGGTAGGGAACAGTTAATTTCGAAGAAGCTCAAATCTCGTTTCCAAATCGACGATGAAATTTGTCCCTCGTCACTTCACGAAAACTGATTGTATTTACGACGTCGCGACGACGTTCTTTTTTCAACAACGTCTCTCATTGCACTATGTAACCCATAGAACATATTTATAGAAACATTACGTATAATTCGCATAATGGATCACGATCTCTGTGTTGTTTGTATAAAATAAAAATATAGGCGAGCGAGTTTCTTTCGAACGATATCGAGAAAAAGAGAGAGAGAGAGAGAGAGAGAGAGAGGGAGAGAAAGAGAGAGATTTAAAAAATTGTGTCACTGAGGTGCATTTATGTGAAAGTACGCGAGTGTGCATGCTGTAGTCAAAGATTCCTCGTTCCTCCGTTTTGAGCCGGTTGGGTTGATTTTCGGGGTTTTTATTGATGCGGATTCTTTGGAAGAGTTTGGGTTTTGTTCTGCGAGTTTTCTGGGAATTTTTGATGACACGTGGATTTCTAACCTCAAATTTGCAAATTTTGCGGGTTTATGATATTGTGAGTGGAAATTTGTGAAGTTTGGTTGGTTCTGACTGAGGTTGTTGAAATTTGTCGATATTTTGGAAAAATATCAATTTATTAGGAGTAGAATGATAATAGGATAATAAAGTTGGATGAAATTTTGGGAAAATTTGTGAATTTTGGAAATTTGTGAACTTTTTTTACTTTTTAGTCTAGGGATTTTTCCAAAATATGTCAAGTTTTGAATTTTTGAGTGAACAAATGCTTTGAAGTAGATTATCAAAAAAATCGTTTTTGTATTTGAAAGTATCAAATTCGAACTTGGATGAACGAATTTTGAATTTTTGAATAAGTTTTTATAACTTGGATTTTGGAATTTCTAAAATTTGGGGAATTACGGAAAATTTGGGAATTTTGAAAGTTTGGGAGATATTGTTGATTTCGGAGTATTCTGAGATTTATAAGATATATTTAATTTAGAAAATCGCGGAAATTTTTAGGAACTTTAAAATTTTAAATATTCCGAAAATGTAGATATTTTCAAACATTTCGAAAATTTCAAAATTATAAAAATTGTGGCAGTTTAAAAAAATTGTTAAATATAGATAATTCCAAGATATTAATTTGTAAATGTGGAAATTTCGATTTTTCGTAAGTTCAAAAATTTCGAATATTTTAGCATTTTTAAAAATTTAGGTATTTGAGTATTTTGTTGCCATTTAAAACAAAATTCAGAATAAAATACTTCGAGAATTTTCGATTTCTACAAATGTGAAGACTTCGAACATTTACAAGATATGTAAGTAAATTTGATTTAAAGTTGCAAATTTGACAATTTTACAGTTTATAAGTCTAGTCTTTTTAAAATCTTGAAAAATTAAATAAATTAAGGAAAAATGTCAGAAAATACTCTAAAAATTCCAAAAAACTCGCTATAATTCCTCGAATCCACCAAGGTGTTCTTTTTTCAGTATTACTACTTACCGAAAATCGTAAAAAAACGCTCGTGATTGAAAAAAAAAAAAATCAAAAACTTCGGAAATTTTTTTAATCGTACATGTGAGTAAAAAATGGAATTTTGATAAATTAGAACGAAGTAGAAAAATTTATAATTCGTGTAACGAAGCTTAACAAAAAGATCCAAAAAGTGTAGATTATAAAAAAAAAAACTAATAAAAACTAAAATCAATGCAATTATACTAGAAATCTATAAAATTAGAAACCTTAAAAAAAAATCCAAAAATATCAACAACCTTTTTTCTACCGATTTGTAGTTCCCAAATTGCTTTAAAAAATACAGCCAAAATTTCCATAATTCGAGAAGCCAAAAATTACACAATAATTCAAATTTTCGGAACATCAAATTTATTAGCACCCAAAATTCAAGACCCAAAAATTTCTACTTACAAAAAATCGCGAAAAAACCCGGAATTTATTTCCTTCGGTTTTCTGAATTCCGTAAATGATCAAAAACCCATTATTTATGCCAATTTCGCCAAATTCTTTTGTTGAATCAACAAAAATTTTGGCCAACCCAAACTTTTCTCCGAGTGCCCGGCGAAATTTCGGAAGAAACGACGAATCTTTAGTTAGTCACCGGCAACTTTCGCGAAGAACGTTTTTCGCATTCGGCGCAAATTGTATATTTAATTACGGTTGTTTTCACTGTCAAAAGGAAAAAACTCATCACGAGGGTCGCGTTTTAAGCGCGATCGAAAATTTCTACAATTAGGAAGTAACAATATTATAAATAAATGAACGCATTGTCAATGATTGTATATTACGACGGATTTTTTCGATGCGCCCTTTTGAAATTGCTGCTGAAAGTGCTGAACGTGGGGGGAGAGGAGTTTTCCAGTAATAAAGAAAATTATGAGTTTCATCGAGACTTTATTTTGCCGGCTTGCGCAAAATCCTTTCGCGACTTTTTTTTCTGCACGCTTTCGGCATTTCGCAATTACTTAATTTGACAGAAGAAAGCGTTTTTCGATCGTATTTTTCGTAATCCCGGCGGGTAATTAATCGCGACATTGTAATTTTCCGTATCAACATCGGTCGCTTTCGCTTATTATCACCTAATACGTACGACGATCAAGGTGTTAATTATGCGCGGTCGGTGACTGGTACTTTTTTGTATCGTTTATTCTGCTGTGCAAGTTGGAAAGACGCTTGAGTCACGTTTTTGATGAAAATAAGATTTTTGGATCCAGTGAAATCAGATGACAAGTTTTTTATTGCGAGTGTAGGTCACGAGTCCGAAAAACAATTTTCCCGATCTGAATTTCCCTTCGTTGACGAAAACCAAATTTTTGGAATATCTAAAGCGAAGTATTTTACGATTAACAAGTTTTTTTACGATTGAACGTCATTCGCCCGAAAACTAATATCACTTAAACAAATTCGCATTTTTGACGAAAATCAGATCTTTTTAGCAATTGACATCGAATATATTTTATCAAAAATGATGATTTTTTTTACGATTGTGAGTCATTCGCTCGAAAGCTAATTTTCCGGAACCTATTCAAGTTTTTAACAAAAATCAGGTTTCTGCAACAATCAAAATCGAATATATGTATTTTATCAAATAAAATAAGTCTTTACGGGTATAGGTCATTCGCCCGAAAGCCAATTTTTCCGAACTTCTTCGACGTTTTTGAAGAAAATCGGATCTTTTTGTCGACCAAAATCGAATATGTTTTGTCAAATACTTTTCGATGATTGAACGTCATTCGCCCGAAAACTGATATTCTCGAACCAAATTGGCATTTTTCACGAAAATCGGGTTTCTGCAGCAATTTATATCGAATGTATTCTCTCAAATAACAAGTTTTTTTACGATTAAAGGTCATTCGCCCGAAAGCCAATTTTCCGGAACCTATTCACGTTTTTGACAAAAATCAGATTTGTGCAACAATCAAAATAATTCACGTTTTTGACAAAAATCAGATTTGTGCAACAATCAAAATAAAAAATACATATTTTACCAAGTAACATGTTTTCTACAAGTATAGGTAATTCGCCCGAAAGCCAATTTTCCTGAACTCATTTCACGTTTTTCACAAAAATCAGATTTGTGCAGCAATCAAAATCGAATACATTTATTTTATCGAATGAAAGTAGTATTTACGAGTATAGGTCATTCGCCCGAAAACCAATTTTTCCGAACTTAATTCACGTTTTTGACGAAAATCAAACTTAATCGAATATATTTCATCAATGTTTTTTACGAGTGCAGGTCATTTGCCCGAAAGACAATTTTCTCGAACTTATTTCACGTTTTTGACAAAAATCAGATTCGTGCTGCAATCAAAATCAAACATATTTGATCGAATAACAATTTTTTGTTACAATTAAAGGTCATTTGCCCGAAAACCCATTTTCTCCAACTTAATTGACGTTTTTGACGAAAATCAGATTTCCACAGCAATCAATGGCGAATATATTTGATCAAATAACTAGGCTTACGAGTGGTCATTCGCCCGAAAACCAATTTTCCCGAACTTAATTGACGTTTTGAACGAAAATCCGATTTCTGTAGCCATCAAAATGAATATATTTTATTAAATAAGCGTTTACGACTATAGGTTATTTGCCCGAAAGCCAATTTTTCCGAATTTGAGTGCAAAAAGTATCATTCCGATAATACAAAGAATTCAAAGTTTTTTAGTGCATGAACAACGAAAAAAGTAAATTTTATTTACATAATGGGAGAAAGATTCACAATCAAAATGAACAATGTTAAAACATTCATAAAAAATGGATTCCGAAGTACTTTTTTTGGCAAATATCGTTTTCATTGATTTTCCCTGTTCGAAGATTATAAGATGTCTTTTTAACTCGTAAGGCAGAATTCGATACGTGCTTTTACTAGTTTCACTGAATTTACGGAAATTCCCAGTGTTATATAAGTCTTGTTTGAATAATTAATTATGTCGGTTTGACATTTTCGCGAATCGCGGTTAAAAAGTCAAGCGAATATAATTTCGTCCACCTGTAGATTTCGGTGGAGGTATGGAATTTTCAATATTTGATCTGCAATTTTTCGTCTCATCACGATTGTAATTAAAAAATATTTGATATTTATATCGATAATATGGATATTCAGAAGTACCGATATTTCGAAGTTTCAAGTTTCGAAAAAAACAGCATTATTTGTTATTTAGCAAAAACATCGCAAAAATAACATTTTTCTCGAAATCCAAAAACGCTGCATACAGATTCTCAAAAATATTTAAAAAATCTCATATTTCCCCAAGATCTGTTTATTTCGCACAAAATGCATGAAAATGTTAAATTTCATCAAAAATAATAAAATATGTGAGCATTCTTTGAAAATTAAAAAAATTTTCTTTTCGAAAAAAATAACTTTCGTGATTTTAGCAAAAGCAGATATTTCAAACTCTAAAAATGTGCTAAGATTCTCAAAAATCACAAACCTTTCACATTTCCCCAAAAATCTGTTTATTTTGCACAAAACATTTCAAAATGTCAAATTTCAACAAAAAATCCGAACATTTCGTAAATATTTCAAACGTTCGAAAAATTGAAAATTTCTCCTCTACAAAATCTATAAAACTTATAACAACTCCAAATTGCCACAAATTGTACAAAATTAAAAAAAAATATTCAGAAAATCCAGATTTAGCAAAAATCCGCAAAATTTTGCAAAAACTTCCAAAAGTTCAACGAACCTACATATAAAAGTACGCATACCTCCAAAAACATTCCCAAACCCAGTACTGGCGTATAAATAAATACAGTTAAACTTGTCGTATTGTCGCTATCTTTATCTTTGTCGCCTGTCGTATTGTCCTATTGTAAAACCGGTTTTACAATACGACAATACGACAAAGATGAAAATAGCGACAATACGACGAGTTTTGCTGTACAAACAACTCTTATCGCCTCGAATCACGAATCGTATAAAAAAACACGCTTTTGTAATTCATAATAAGCTTGGAATATAACATATTCGTATCACAGTTTTCGTTCGTCGAGGACGCTGCGCGCATCGCTGAAATCCGCTTCAAAATTGCAATTTCTTGTCAGCGAGATGCCGTCCGGTGCACTTTTTGAAGTGCTTGGCGCAAAAAGAGTAAAGCGAGGGCTGGTCGCAGTTTCTGCAAGCGGAGGCCAAGTGCGAGCAGCACCTGTGGCTCCCTTTGCAGCACGGCGCCCACAAATCGGGGCTGGCGGCCGAGCAACTGTTGCAGTAGCAGTCCCCTGAAACGTAATTTGATTTTCTCGTCAAATCGCGCTCGTTAAAATGCTTCGGATTCGCGATCGAGGACTTATTCGTCGGAAACTCGATCGCACCGGCAATAAACCAGTATTGCGAAAAAAAAGAACGTATGCGTTCGAGGCTCGCTTTTCGCTGGGAAACGCGAGATGAAACAGAAATGAAGATATTCGAGCTCGTCTTTCGTGTCAGGGTCGAGAAGAAATTACATGTGCCTCGAATTTCGTTTGTCTAGACTGAATTGGGGATTTTTCATATCTTTATTCAACGCCCGCGAGAAATATGTAATTTCGTGGCCCTGCTGAGAGTGGACGAAATAATGGATTACCTGATTGTTGACGTATGGCATGCGAGTG
>JAPYZK010002051.1:0-15258 GCA_030522785.1 Platygaster equestris | reverse complement strand
TATTTCGCGATATCCTGAAAATGAAAAATTCCGAAAATGTTCGGAATTTTCGAGATTCCCACAATTTGAGCATTTCTGGAAATGGTCAAGTCAAAGATTTCCAAACTTTTCAGAATTTTCGAAATTTCAGAAACTCGAACAATTTTCTGAATTTGCAATACTTTAGGATATAAAAATTTTTTTCCAAATCCCAAAGTTTCAAACATTTCCAGAATTTGCGAAATTTTCGGAATTATAAGAATTTTAGAATTATTCAAAATTGTTTTAAATTTCTGAACTTCCAGGAATGTCCAAAATTTTTCAAATTTTCGAGTTTTTCGAAACCTTAGAACTTTTCAACACTAAAAATTTAAAAACGAAAAAAATATCAAAAATGTTGAAAATTTGAAATACTCTCGTTATTTTCGCAATTATCGAAATTGAAAAAAAAAAATTTTTAATAATAAAATATTCAAAATCACAAAAAATTTGAAACATTCATTACTGTTCCGAATTACCCAAATTTCTTGAATATTTCAGAATTTTAAAATTATGACAATGCTCTGAAATTTTCGGAAAATTCAAAATTCCATAAATGTTCAAAATTCTCCAAATTTCCACAATTTCAGAATTTTATAAAATATTCATTATCCATAAATTTCTAAATTATTCACGCGAAATTATATTTTTTATTCAAAATTGAATATTTTCAAATTCTTCTGACAAAAACTTCGAAATGTCGCAAAATAATTGGACATTTTGCAGTAATTCTAAAAACGATGAGAATATCGCAAATTTCAAACATTTCGTACATAAAAAATCAACGCGTCATCTAAAAACATTGAAATACACTGCAAAATTCTTCATTTAAAAAAAAAAAAAGAAAAAAAAAATGAAAATACGTCAAAATATTGGAATTTCACAAATTTCGGTGTTATTTTTACATCACGTTGGGCCAATCAACGTCCGTGAAAACGGCTATTTCTGTCGCTGGCAAAAAGTCCGCCGGATCTAATTTCGCGGGCGCGGATTAAAAATTCAGAGTTTATTTGAGTTGGGTATTCCGAGCGCTCTCGCGGCGATCGCGCATTACTTTGCGAATTAATGACGTCAAAACTTCCGCTCCGACCTTCTCGCAGAGGCGCGCAATTATGCACAACAGCGCTCACTAATTATGCAGAAGCCTTTGTTTGGCCGAAACCGACTTATTACGCAAAATTTGTCGAAATCGACAATCCACGAAGTGATCATGCAACAATTTAGAGTAATTTCGAAGTTTCGAATTTTTATCATTGAGAATAACTGTCGAGATAATTGTTGTTGATAATAATAAATGTTAAAATCATTATCTTTGATTCCGGAATCAATTTTCATCAATGGACATTGATGAAAATTGATGGAAATGAACAGTAATTGGTTAGAATTCATGAGGATTCATGGGAATCGATACAAATTGATGGAAATAGATAGGAATATCCGAAGTAATCGATAAGAATTCATGGAAATCGATGGAAATTGTTATGAATCGATAAAAATTGATTAAAATCGATATAGTGATTGATAGGAATTCATAGAAATGCATAGGAATTGATGGAAATTGAATCGATAGAAATTAATAAAAATCGATAAAGTGATTAATGAGCATTCATAGAAATGTATAGAAATTGATGCAAATTGATAAAAATTGTTACGAATCGATAAAAATCAATAAAAATCGATATAGTGATTAATGAAAATTCATAGAAATGCATAGGAATTGATGGAAATTGATGGAAATTGTTATGAATCGATAAAAATGAATAATAATCGATATAGTGATTGATAGGAATTCATAGAAATGCATAAGAATAGATGGAAATTGATGGGAATTGATGGGAATTGATTGAGAAATTATGGGAAAGAATGTAAATCAATAGCAATGATTAACAGGAATTTATAGTAATCCATAAAAATTGATGGAAATGAATTGTAATCGATTGTGATTAATAAGGATCGATCGAAGTTGATGGAAATTGATAGAAATGAATGGAAATCAATAGAAATTGATCTGAATATTCACGGGGATTCATGGAAATCGGTGAGAATCGATGGGAATAGAAAAATTGAGGAGAATAAATGGAAATCAATAGTAATTGATAGGAATTCATAGGAATCGATTGAAATTAATGGGAATTGATTAGAAATTGATCAGAATGACCAAAAATTGATAGGAATGAACGTGCATCAATAAGAATTTTACATTGAAACGAATTCATTGAAACCGAAATTCATTAGAATTCATAGAAATTCATGCAAATCAATGGGAACTGGTAGAAATCGATAATAATTGATAGGAATGAATGGAAGCGATGATTTTAAATACAATTTACTCTCGTGCAATGTCCTTCAAATACAGTCACCTCCCCATAAGTGCCTTCCGAATACAGTATAATTCCAATGATTGTCCTCCAAATACAGTTGAATCTCAATAAATGTCACTCAAACACACTGGACTCTCGATAAATGTTCTTCAAATACACTTGAATCTCGATCAAACTCCTCCAAGTACAGTTTCACCTTGATTCAAGTCTTTCAAATACAGTTGAATCTCGTGCAATGCCCTCAAAATACCGTCAACTCCCCACAAGTGCCTTTTTAAATACAGTACAATTCCAATGATTGCCCTCCAAATACAGTTAAATCTCAATAAATGTCACTCAAACACACTAGACTCCCCATAAGCCTCTTCCAAATTGAAATCCAAAAATCTTCAAAGTAGAAAATCTAAAGTACACAAAAAGCCCTACTGTGAAGTGTAAACCATAACCACCTCCGCAAAGTCATTTACAAACTTTGCTCCCAACGACGTGAACTTCTTCCACGAGGAAACATCCCTCGTTGGAAAGAATGTTCACCTAACTCACTCCCCTTTGGAAGCGAAAAAACATTATGACTCGGCGGGAAAAAAAACGGGGTGATTTTTTCACTCGCCCGCGTATTAATGGAAGTTGTCAGCGTAACGGACAGGACGTCGTTTCGATACTAATTAAAAATACTGCGCGGCGAGAATGGGCGCTCGTTTCGCGAGGGAAAAATATGGCCCCGAGGGCCGCGGGCACTGACAATAATGCGGTCGCGCTAACTAACGCGCTGCTGTGTAACGCTTTTTCAGTTTTACACGTTATCTTTGTTGTCGTTTTCGAAAAGGCTGGGGGAAAACAAATTTTGTAGTTCGCCAACATGTTTTACATTTACGTATGTTACGTTGGACATGGACGAGAAGAATATCTCCTTATATTATAGAAAAATATGCAGCCGCCCCCCTCCCTTCCACGTCGCTACTTACGCCAATTTAGTGAGTTTTTCATGAATTCCCATGGTTTTGCATCATTTACCATGGACTCCTACTATTTTTCATCAATTCCCATTATTTCCCATTATTCCCATCATTTTCTATCAATTCCCGTCATTTCCCATCAATGACTGTAGATTCTCATCATTTCCCCTCCACTTTCCTCAATTCCCATGGATTCCAATAATTTCGTACGAATTTGTATTGAATTCTATCAATTTCCATGAATTCCTAACAATATCGATTCCTATCAATTCTCATAAATCTCTAACATTCCCCATGAATTGCAATCGATTCCCATCATGTTCCATCAATTCCCATTATTCTCCATGATTTCCCATCGATTTTCATCATTACCCATCATTTCCTATTGATTGCCATCATTTTCATTTATTCCCATTATTTCTTATTAATTCCCACGAATTCCTATAGGCTCCCATCGATTCCTATCAATTCCCAACGGTTTCCATAAATTCCCATTTATCGATTTCTATCAATTTTCATGAATTTCTTACAATTCCTATCGATTCCCATCAATTCTCATAAATTTCCAACGTTTCCCATGAATTCCCATCGATTCCCATCATGTCCCATCAATTCCCATTATTATCCATGAATTTCCACCGATTCCCATCATTACCCATCATTTTCTATTAATTGCTATCATTTCCATTATTTCTCATGAATTCCTGTGAATTCGTATAGACTCTCATCGATTCCCATCAATTCCCAACAATTTTTATGGATTCCAATCAAACCATAGATTTCAATTAGTTTCTATTCATTGCCATTGATCATCATCAATTCTCATAGATTCCTATAATTTGCTATGAGATTCTATCATCTCCTATCATTTCTGATGAATTTTTATCATTTACTATGAATTCTCACCGATTCTCATCATGTCCCATTAATTCCCATTACTGTCCATGAATTCATATCGATTCCCATCATTACCCATCATTTCCTATTAACTGCCATCATTTCCATTCATTCGCATTATTTTTCATGAATTTCTATAGATTCCCATCGATTCCCATCAATCCCCAACAATTTTGATGAATTCCCATCAAACCATAGATTGCAATTATTTTCTATTCATTGCCATTGATCACCGTCAATTCCCATAATTTGCCATGAGCTTCTATCATCTCCTATCATTTCTAATGAATTTTCATCATTTCCTATGAATTCCTATTATTTCCCACTATTTCCTATCAGTTCCCCTTCATTCCTATTAGTTCCTATTAATTCTCACCAATTCCCATCGATGTCTAATTATCCCCTGGAATTTCCGTTATTTCTCATGAATTTACACCGATTTCCATCAATTCCCATAGATTCCTATTAATTCATGTCGATTCCTATAGATTCATATCAATTCCTATTATTCTCTCTATTTTATATGATGTGCGTTACGTAATCAACATCATGAAAATCGTGTAAAACCGACATATACAATCGAATTTTTCAAGTCATCAACTAAGGAAAAAAGTTTCCAAGTCTTAGAGAACACTCGGAGCAATTTCGTTGATTGGGCGCGTACGAAAGCGTAATTCGTCCGGAATAATATGGGCTGAGCGAGTGCGGAAGGATAATGAAATTCGCATTTTCATCAAGCGCAGGAGCGTATTCCGCTAAACTGTAACACTTTACTCACTTACTCACTAACTCACTGATTCGAACACCTTGAATTGTGAATCTCGTATGAATAAATTACGGGTATATTTACGTATTTTATCCGTATACTCGCCTCCCCCCCCGCCCCGATTTGTGGTAGTCCTAGAATCGAGGGACCAGCGTATGAGGGGCTAAATTTTCTAGGGGTAAATTTGTGGGCGAATGACACGCGTCGTAGTAAAATCAGCTGGGAAATATAATTTTCAGCTCGGTCTCGGCTAACGGCGAGATTATATTGATGGCCCCGATGAATAACGCGATACCGCGTCATCGCAAACACATTAATCGCTGAAGTTACCCTCGATACCGCAAAGCCCGCGATTTTACGTCAATCAAGCTTTCAGCGACGGTGATTTCACGGTGATTTTGGATCGTAAGATGCAGGGGCGGACGCAGAAAAAATTTTCGGGAGGGGTTTTAGAAGAAAATGATTCTCAATTTTCGAAATTACTGGAATTTTTCCAATTTTCGCGATTTTTGGAATTTTTAGAATCCTCGTATTTTGAGAAATTTCTGAAATGTGTAATTATTCTCGTAACTTCGAGAATTTTTGAATTTTTGAGACTTGAAACATTTTTGTGAATTTTCGAGACATATAAGGTGGCACAGCACACATTTTCGTAACTTTGACAAATTTTTCACTTTTGAAGAATCGCAAAGTTCTGAAGGTTGTGAAATTTTCAAATTTTCAAAAGATTTTCCAAATTTTCTAAGGACAGATTTGATATAGAATTTTTAAGAATTTCGAAGCTTAAAGGTTGTTGAGTTTTGGAATTTCCGAAGTTCGAAGAACATTGAATTTTTCGAAATTTCGTGAAATTCGCCCGAATGTTGCAGTTTCAGAGTATTTTTTAGTTATAAAGTTCTGAAGTCTCATAATTTCAACGTCTTGAAACTTTTAAACTCAAGAAATTTTGAATGTTCTCGATTGCCAAATCCTCAAAAAATCATAGAATTCGGAAGTTCCCAAAATCTTGTGAAGGTTGAAAAATTTTGTTATGAATGTTATACACCTCAATAATATCAAAAAATTATCGTAAAAACATCAAAAATTTCTAAAACTACTCAAAATTCGTTCAAAACAAAGAAAGAAGTTTTATCATGTCAGTCTCGATCCAAGCTTGATTTCGCGATGACGAGGCTTCTCGCTTTTCATCTCGGGCATTATAGAAAGTGACGTTTGCGGGTTACGTCGCTCTTGAATAACGCGCCGCGACGCAAATCTCTTTAACCAGACGCGGGATTTCTAATTTGACGCCGGACGGAATTGAAAAAGTGAATCCACCTTATTTCGTTGGGATTCGCTAAATCGCCACAGACTCGAGATTTTGGATTTAAATGCAGACGAAGATTTAGGCTCCAATTTATTCCCACGATCACTTGGATCTTGGAGGTGTTTCATTTGATTGAGATTTCTTTGTAGAATTAGCAATTTTCTCGAATAAAATGACGATTTCTTCGAGTCATTATCATCAGTGACTCAGGGGGAATAAAATTATGATGTAGACTCTAATATATTTGGTGCTCGGATTTTTGCAAAATATTAGTATGCGATTATGTCTGACTGAAATCGAATTTTACTACTTAAGAACACGTTTTCTTCGGATTAGGCATACTTTTTTGTGAAAATTGATCAAGATTAAAATTATGAACTTAATTCTGGATAGTTTATGGTTGATAATACTTCAGTTTATAATGAACGAATTTTTTATGTTGAATGTGAATTAGGACAATTTAGCATAATTCAACGATTTTGGATGATTATAAAATTATGGATATTACCGAAATGTTGAATATTTCGAAAATTCTCGTCATCTTCAAAACTTACAATTTTCGAAAAATTTCTTTAATTTCCGAAATTAGCAATATCTTAACATAGTAGATAATTGTCTACAATTCCCGGAATTTCGGAGATTTTCGGAAATTTTCGAATTTTCGGAATTTTCAAAACTTTCGAATTTCGTGAAATTGTTCAAAATTCCTGAAAATTCAGAAATGTTGAAAATTTTCAAGTATTGAGGATTCTGAAAAACTTGGAATTTTTTTACAATTTTGAATGATTTCCAAATTCTTGGTTTCTAAATAAAAAGAAATTTAAATCGAATAGACTGAAATCAATAAAATTGAATCGAAATTTTATAATTTCATTAATTTTCATTAATTTTCTTTAAATTTTTCTGATTCTTCAACTGAAAATCTTCTATCGTGTTTATCTTTTTATTTTCATCACTTTTTTGTTTATCACTTGTTTCTTTCGAAAAAATGACTTCCAATTGACACGTCGACTCATTTTTCATAGTTCTTTTGTCCGGGAAATCAGCATACAATCGTGAAAAAGGGGGAACGCGTCAATTTCCCGGGAAAACGCGAAATTGTGCGGGGAAAGAAAATGGGCGTAATTTTTAGACACGGTACAAATATCCTGTCGGTTGATTGCGCGCGATAACGAGTAATTAGCGAGGCCGTGTCACGTGCCGGCAATAGGCAGCGCCCGCCTAACTACAGTTGCATGTGTTTTCGCGCGACTGTTGCTGAAGAGTTCGAGATTTGATCAACGTTTTCATAGCCGGACAAGCTGGCGTTCGATGAATAATATGCTATGTACTCTCGAATATGATTAAAATAATGGTAACTGTATATTTTACTTATGATGATTCGAATTGATTTATATTTTATTGAAATACGAAGTATGTAAGTGGTGAAAAAAAAAAGATGAATTATGTTTGGGCTGGGAAAATCTTTTTTCTTGATTTTTGATGTCATGAAAGTGGAAGAAAGAAATCTTGAGTATAACATGGATGGATTATATTTTTTGGATAATGTTCACGAATTTGGAAAAATATGGCGAAATGTTGGACATGACTGTACAATTTTGAATTTTTACTAGTGTTTTGCAATTTTCGGATTATTGTAGTATTTCAGAATTTTTGGATGGTTGAAATGTTTTAGAATTTTCGAATTATTGCGATATTTTGGAATTTTCGAATTATTGCCGTATTTTAGGATTTTCGAATTATTGCAATATTTCCGAATTTTCGGGTTATTGCAATATATCAGAATTTCAGAGTTATTGCAATATTTGAGAATTATTGAAATATTCCAGAATTTTCGAATTACTGCAATATTTAAAAATTTCAAAATTATTGGAATATTTCAGAATTTTCGGATTATTGCAAGATTTCAGAATTTTCGGTCTATTGAAACATTTCAGAATGTTCGAATATTGAAATATTGACGAATTTTTGAATTATTGTAATATTTCGGAATTTTTGAATTGTTGCAATATTTCAGAATTTTCCAATTATTGCAATACTTCAGAATTTTCGAGTATTTGAATATTTATGAATTTTTAGATTATTGCAATATTTCAGAATTTTCGAATCATTGAAATATTCCAGAATCTTCAAATTATTAAAATATTTCAGAATTTTGAAAAAATTGCAAAAATGTCGAAAACTTCCGAAATTTTCACAATTCAAGAGTTTTAGAAAATGTTCAATTAAAATTTAGAAATGACTGAATTTTTCACAAATTTCAGAATTCCCGAAATTTCTAAAATTTTCACATTCTTTCGAATTTACAATATTTTATTACTGTTCGGAATTGTTTTGAATCTCCAAAATTTTAGGTATTTTCGAAAATTTCCGAACCATCGTTCCAAATTTACAAATATTTCAGAATTATTCTACGTAATTCAAAATATCCAAAATTACAGAAATGTTCGAAATTTTACGAATTTTATGATTTTTGAAAACCTTAGGATTTTTCAAGATACAAAAAAATTGGTCATTTCCAATATTCTCGTCATTTTCAAAACTATTACGAATTTAAAAATTCCAGAATTTCCGAAATGTTCAAAGTTTCCAAAATTTTCAATATCATGATAGAATATCCAAAATTACTAAAATTTTCGGACAGTAACCAGTTTTCCAAAATTTGTTAAACTCCTAGAATATTTCGGAATATCCAAAAAATAGAAATTGAAAAAATGTCCAAAATTTCCGAAGTTACTACAAGTTTGGAATTTTTGAGAATTTTCGATAACTCAAAGATTTCCAAACTCTTTAGAAGTTTTGAAATTCTCGTAATTTTAAAAATTATGAAAATTCTCTGAATTTTAAACATTTGAGAATTATTTGGAATTTTCTATTTCATAAAACGTTCCGGAATTTTTGAAAATTTGAAATTTTCTAAATTTATAGAATTTCCACATTTTCTGAATTTTTGATAATGTTCAATAATTCAAAGACATTTAAACTCTCCAAAATTTTCGATATTTTTTTCATTTTCAAAACTATCACGAATTTGAAAATGACTGAATTTCCGAAATGTTCGAAGTTTCCAAATTTTTCAATATTATAATAGAATATCCAAAATTACTAAAATTTTCCAACAGTAACCAGTTTTCCAAAATTTAAAAACTTCTAGAATATTTCGGAATATCCAAAAAAATAGAACTTTCAAGAATGTTCAAAATTTTCGAAATTACTACAAGTTTGGAGTATTGAAAAATTTTCAAAAACTTAAAGATTTCCAAACTCTTCTGTATTTTCAAAACTCGTAATTTTCGAAATTTTCGGAACTCGTAATTTTCAAAATAATCAAAATCGTTAAAATTTCCGAATTTTTCGAAACTCGTAATTTCCAAAATCATCAAAATGTTAAAATTTTCTAAATTTCCAACATTTAAGAATTATTCGTAATTATTCCAAATTTCCAAAATTTCCGATAGTTTCGAAATTTCCAAAATTATTTCAAACTCCCAAAATTACAGAAATCCAAAAATCAAGAAAATCAATTTCCTTGATTCTCAATTCCACAAAAGTACAGAAAAAAACCACATGCACAATACCAATAAATTCTAACTCATCTCTAAAACTTCCAAATTTCACCTTCAAAATTTCCAAAATTCCCGATTCTATAACCTCATTCACTATTCCATTTTTCGAAAACCACAAAAATTTCCCAATATTACGTCTTCCCGCGAATACCAAACATCGCGCCGAAATCAGACCGTGAAAACTCGGAAAAGTCAACTCAAGAACCCAAAGAAAAGTTCCCAAGAACGTGACGTCGATAAACTGTGTTGACTTCCGGCGATGATCGAGCAAACAACAGTAACTCGACGTCAATAATAATTGTGTTACACTCTTTTTCTTCGTACCAAAAAAAGCGACAACAATCATAAAAAAAGAAGATAAAACATAAATAAAAGAAGAAAAAAAAATGAAAATAGGACAAAAAGTGTGGCAAGTGGCAGCAAAGGGAAAACAAAAGCTCGGGGATAAAGAATTCCTCCGGAAACGCGCGAGGCTGGAATTCATATTTCCCGGTTTTAATTCCATCCGCGACTTTTATTTGCCCCGGGAATGTCGCGCTTCTGCATGAATCGCGACAATTAAAACAAAAGAGGTTTTCGTAAATACTTTGAATTACGCCGCGTTTTCGTTTGTCAGCGAGTGAGATAAAAAACGACTGCAGTTATTAGGGTTTGTCAAATTTTTAGTTTGCATGGAAAAGGGGAGTTAAAGAGTTTTTGAAAAGTGGCGTGAATTAAGGGAAACATTTTGAGAATCCATTTTCAACATTTCAAGACTCTTAAAAATTTGGAACACAGGGAAAATTCTAGAAATTTCAAAAATATCAAAAATCATGGAAAATCTAAGCAACCTACAAAATTTTTACTCTAAATCCCATAATTTCAGTAAGTCAAAAAAAAAGTGTTGAACATTTCAAGACTTTTAAAAATTTGAGAAACACAGAAAATCCTGAAAATTTCAAAAATATCAAAAATCATCGCGAATCCAAGCAATCCAAAATGTTCACTCCAAATTCCATCATTTCATCAAGTTAAAAAAAAATGTTAACCATTCTAAGACATTTAAAAATTTGGAAAAGTCGGTGAATTCTAAAAATTTCGAAAACATCAAAAATTATGTCAATTTCAAGCACCCTAGAAATGTTCACTCTAAATTCCGTAAGGAAACTTCCCCACCGAACATAAAATCGCGTCAATATTACGAACCCTCCCGGTAATCGCGCGAATTTTTGTCCGTAAGTGCCGGCGTTTGTTTTTCGATTCCCGGTGCGTGGAATCACGACCATTATTCAAAGCTTTTTTTCCTCGATTTCTGCCCCTTCGGCGCCCACCCGCCTTCGGCCCCATTAAAGTTAATTGAATTCCCGAGCGTGCCCGCCTGCTCGCGATCGTCATTACCGTTGTCATTGACCCGTGGATCGCGGCTATCAATTCGGCGAGTGTTTCGCAAATTTGCATGGCCCATTCCGGCGCTGGCTGGAATGGTTTCAACGTGCTTGGCACATTTTTGGGAAATGTAGAAGTTACATCAGTAAGAATACTTTCTCAAATTTCGAGTCGAAATGGAATTCAAATGGAGTTTTGGTCAGGTAAATGTGAGAAGAATTTTCTCAAGT
This sequence comes from Platygaster equestris, assembly GCA_030522785.1. Lineage (NCBI taxonomy): Eukaryota > Metazoa > Arthropoda > Insecta > Hymenoptera > Platygastridae > Platygaster > Platygaster equestris. The sequence goes on along the minus strand of JAPYZK010002051.1, from coordinate 3,833 downwards.
CTGAGAATTTTTAGGATTTTATGAATCTATTTTTTTTCAATCTGAAACCCAAAATTCAGTAAATTGGGAAATTTGGATGTAATGAAAATGTGTGCCATTCTTTTGATTTTGGGAATGTCTGAAATTTTCGAAATTGGGTAAATTGGGATATATTAGTGAATATTATGGAGTTTTTAGGAGGAGCGAAATTTTTATGAATTCTGACGTTTTTAGAACGTCGAAATTTTTGAGATTTCCAAATTTTACAATTATTTAATATTATTCAAGTTTGGAACATTACCGAAATTTTGAGAACATCTAAATCTCTGAATTTTTTGAATTTTGACATATTCGCACATTTTTCTGTATTTTCGTAATTTTTCGGATTTTATGAATTTCCAGGATGCTTGAAATTTTCGTAATTCTCGGAATTCCCACAATTCTAAGGATTTTCGAAATCAAAAAATCATCAAAATCTTCGAAATTCTCAGGATTTTCCAAAATCTCAAAATTCCTGAAATTCTCTCATGTTTGAGAATTTTCGGGATTCCCTAAATATGATAACATTTCCGAGATTTTCAAAATGCTTGAAATAAAATTCAATAATTCAGTAAATTTCCAAAATGTCGATCTTATGAAAATTTTCGCAATTGTTTAAATTTTCGGAATTAAGAAACTTCGTGAAATTCTCGCAACTGTGACAGAATATTTAACATTTTTAAAGATTTAAAAATTACCGAAATCTTCCGGATTGCTAAATTCTTCAGAAACAAATTTTACAAATTTCATATTCACACATTATTATAAATTTTCCGAATTTCCCCAGTAATTCAGAATTTTCGAAACCCTAAATACCTTGATTTTGAAAATGTCCAAAATTCTCAGTATTTTCAAAGAATATTGAAAATTATTCAAGTTTGCAAAATTACCGAAATTTTGAGAACGTCTAAATCTCTGAATTTTTTGAATTTAGACATATTCGCACTTTTTTCTGAATTTTCATAATATTTCGGATTTTCTAAATTTCCCCGATGCTCAAAATTTTCGTAATTCTCGGAATTCCCAAAATCCAGGTTTTTCAAAATTGTAAAAATCATCAACTTCTCCGAAATTCTTATGATTTTCGAAAATCTCAAAATTCATAAAATTCCAGAAACCCTCAAAACTTCCATAACAATATTTAAAATCTCCAAAATTGAAAGAATCCTTTCGAAACTCAAAAAATCCAACTAGACTGGAATTCCTGTAGAAAACAATTCTCCCTCTTTCTTAAAGAAATGTCTGAAACCTTCGAATCTGTCCAAAAACGTACACGAAATGAATCCAATATCTCCCGATTAAAGCGAAAGAAAACCGGGAGGGTCGTGCGAAAATGTCGGTGTTTCGAGCAATTTGGGCGCGAAAGGCACGTGTAATTCGTGGGAACTCGTGGATGTATGGAGAGCGCGGGGTTAATCAGGGACATCCGTCCCCTAGACATCGCTTTGTGATCCCTCGGCTTTAACGGGACGCGCTAAAATCCGACCCCCCGACACGTCCGCAGACCGAGCTCTAACCCCTGCGACACATATTAAGTGCCAGGATTCTCGCGGACTCGATATTCGACCGCCGACTTTCATTATTTATTTTTTTCTTTTCTTCACACAGAAAATGTCCCAATTTCTAATAAGCTACGAAAAACGAGAAATCGTTTTGAAAATGCATGATTGTTTACACTTTCAATTATTTTGAATAATGATACATTTTTCTATAGAATTCACAAACTTATCGAAAATCTTGTAATTTGAGGGATTTTTTAGGGTAATTTAGACTAGTCTAAGAATGTGTTCAAATTTTCAAAATGTAGAGAATTTTTCTAATTTTGTGGGATTTTCCTTTTTGTAGAGGAAAAGTTGTTATATATGTATGAATAGTAAACACGTTTAATGTGTTTAAAAATGTCTAATTGCTCACACTTTTGGAAATTTTAAATGATTTTTTTCATAGGATTGAGAAACTTATCGAAAATTTTGTAATTCTGGAGATTTTTGAGGCTAATTTAGACAAGTCTAGTAACATGTTCAAATTTTCAAAATGTAGAGATTTTTTTCAATTTTGTGGGATTTGTCCTTTTTGAGAAGGAAAAATTGTTATCAAACTATGTAGATATGTATAAACAATAAACACGTATCCAAGGAATTCGGAGTGGATGAAAATTTCACCCAGCTGCCTCCACAACAAGCGGAAATAATTAGAGGGCGAGGTATTGAGTTGCTACCTCTGGTTTATCTTGCAGCAGTTCCCCAGTTTCGAACTACTTGCGTAAGGTTTCATGCACGCCTTGTAATTTGGGGCCTTTCCCTCTTGGGGTGTAAAACGATTTTTTTTTTCAGTCTGGAAAATTCCACACATTTTTACATATTTTCCTTTTTTTGTCACGAAAACAAAAATTAGAAATGAGATAAACTGCCGAAAATCGTCGAAAATATTCTGAAATTCCACGAAAATTAAAAAGTGCTTGAAAAAGTGCTTTTTCACGCCCCGTAACATATCATGAAATCGAAGCGTCTCGTATTTAGTGCCCCCGGGAAATCGATTTTATTTCGAGCGCTTAAGATTCCGCTCGCGTCCGTAGAATGTCTGATGGAATGGCCATTAGCAGAGGCGCCGAGCGATTCCCGGCGCTATAAACAATTTCGATTAGAAACCGAGGAGAAAGAGCGCATTTTTCGGATAATTTAAATGTGCGGGGAGGGCGATTTTTCCGGATTTGCTGGGTCATGAAATTATCCGGCCGTTTCTCACGTGAAATCGGGAAAATCGGAAAATCGCGATCGTGGAAATTCACGTGTTGGATCGGAATTTTCCGGGAAAACGCCGGAGGAAATTAAATTATCAATGCTGTTCAATTTTTGGGACGGTAGAAAAATTACCTTTCAACTGCCAAATGTTTTTTTGGGCTCTGAACTCACCTGTCGTAGTAGTAGTCCCTGAAACAGAAAAAAAATTGGTGTCAAAAAAAATTTTTTTTGGTACTTTTGGAGTTTGGGGAGGGAAATAATTTGGGTTTGAAGCATGAAAAGTTGAAATTTGGATTTTTTGGGGCATTTTCGGGGTATTGCGGACAAGTTCGGAATTTTTACAAAACTTTTGTTTGTTTGTTTTTTTATTTTTTTATTTGAATTCAATATTAGAAATTTGACAAGACTCAAAAATTTTTGTGTATGTTTTAGAATTTTACGAAAAATGTGTTTTATTGAATCGATTCTCCAATTCGAAAAAAATTGTTATGATATCTGATCGAGAACTGTAAATTTTCGTTTTCGGATTTCAAATTTCAAAGTTAGAGAGACAAATAAACATGAAAACGATGAATTTATGAATTTTGACTGTTTTGTGAGAATTTCGGAAATTTTGCAGATTTAGGGAATCGAGTTTTGAATTAATGCGAAAAATGAAAAATCTTTATCTTTCAAAAGATTTCACCTCCTTCAAAATTTTCGAATTTTTAGCCGTAGGAATTAGAATTCAAAGTCAAATTATTTTCAAATCTCGTAATTGTTGAATTTTTGATCAAGAAATGTAAATTTTTGAATTGAAAATATTTTATTATCATTGTTTGTAAGAAAAATACTTAAAACTTTCGAAATTCTCCAAGTTATCCAAAATCTTGAAATGTTCCAAATAATCAAGTCTCTCGGAATGCGAACAATACGTAAAATTTTAGTTTTTTCAAGAATAATAAAAATATTGTAAATTCTCAGAATTATCGAAACTTTTGAAAATCTATGAAATTCACAAAATTCGGGAATTCTTTAAATTGTCGAAATTCTCTAGACTTTTGAAATTATCGAAATACTCCAAACTTTGCGAAT
>JAPYZK010002050.1:0-15262 GCA_030522785.1 Platygaster equestris | reverse complement strand
TGATTTCACGGCCCTGCTGAGAGGGGGGGAAATAATTAGTTACCTGATTGATTGACGTAACAATCGCCCTTAGAGCTTTGCTACGTACTTTAGGGAGTTGAAAACTAATTATTCCTTTCGTTGCTTCAATTTTCATCGGGACTGATCATGACTGTATTCGACACTTTTGTAAACAACAACAAAAACATTGCAGCAATACACAGTTTCGTAATTTTGAGGTTAGGGTTGGGAAGTTTGACGTTTCGATACATGCCGAGTCGCTCGTCCACCATCTTGTTTCCATTATCCGTGCGTAAACGGTCACAAAACTGAGCGTGAGTGAGTAAATATCTATAAGTCGTTAAGATGAGCGTGGGCGAACAGGTTATTCGCCTACTAGTGGGCGAACGAGTTCATCACGTCAACAATCAGGTAATCCATTATTTCGTCCACTCTCAGCAGGGCCACGGAATTACATATTTCTCGTGGGCGTTGAATAAAAAACTCGTCCTCTATTTTTCGGAGATCGAATCAGAGTAGTTATCCTGATTCGATTTGATCCAGTCCCTCCAGAATCCATCCGCGACAGAAAATAATCACCGAAAATTTCCAACCTGCAAAAAGGACTGAAAAATACGATTCCACAGTGCCCAGAGCCTCGGTTATCCGGGAAAGCCGCAACCACTCATCGCCGATGCGCATCCGCTCGGAATTCGCTTAGCATAATCTATATTTCAATGCGCAGAAAATCTCGCTCCCCGAGGCAGGTGCATCCCGATCCGCACGAAAGTCGGAGTAAAGTTGCCACGGATTTGAATAAAACGGGAGGCCCCGCGGTACGGGCGCGATTTTTTTCGCTACCGTCCGAAGGGCCTGCTTGTCCAATAAACGCTGAACATTAGATGGCCACCCACGACGCCGTCTTATCCCGAGATCTTGGCGAGATGTGAGTGTTACGAGTGGTACTCATCCGCGAGGTGGCTTTCTCTGCTCACGAGCCACTGGCCGTCTAACGAGACTGCTGTGTTGCTTCTCAAATTCCATATCCTGTTCGACCGCGCATTCTCCGACCGTTATTGTTTACAGGCGTAGGATCGCGATCTCCTTCGACCGCGCGGGTTTCGCGATCGTTGAGGTTTTTCAATTCGGGCGAGAGACAGAATCGAAGAAACTTCGTATTTGTTGATGAAGCTTTGAAATTCCTCGTTTGATGACGTTTGATTTAGGGATGGGATTATCGGTAAGGAATGTTGTCGACAATTAATTATTGATGAACTCTATGAGTTGTCGATAATTATCGATTACTTCCCCCCTTCCTGTAATAGTCAAGTTCTGGTTCTTGAAGTTAGCCTTTGTGATCACATCGCATAATTTGGACTTTAGATTTTTTATACTTCACTGAGATTGTCAAGTTTTTGGTTTTTGAATTCTGGAGTTTTTTTTTTTATTTTTGGAATTTTAAACTTCGAGGTTATAGAATTGGAATTTGAAAATGAATTACTCAGAATTGTTGAATTTTCGAGTCAGAAAATTCTTTCTTGAAATTTTCTGTATGTATTTAGGGTTGCGAACTTGTTGAAATTTCAGTTTTTTTTATCTTCGAAATGCTTTGATTTCGGACATTTTGACATTTTAAATGTTTTTTGAGAGTTTTTAGAATCTGAAACTTGAGAATGTTTGAATTACAAGTTTTCGATGGACGAATTTATATGATATAAAATTCAAGAATGCTATATCCTAATTTTAAAACTTTGGAACCTCAATTTTCAAGTTTTCGAGTTCTTAAATTTACAAATCTAAATTTTTGAACTGCATTGAATTCGAAAATTCAAAATTGAATAGAAAGATGTAAAATTCAAAATTTCTGGAATTTTGAGTCTTGAAATTTTTTATATTCGAATTTTTCCGAACTTTCAAAATGTTTCAGTTTCGAAAATTTAATTTCTTCTAATGTCAGAATTTGAGCAAGTTGGAATCCAACAATTTTTCAATTCGAGTGTTGAATCCGAAAATTGAAGTTCCAAATTTTCAGATCCTGGAATCATGGAACTCCAAAATTGAAATTATAAATCCAAAAAATTCTCAAAATCCAAATTCTCCACATTTTAAACACTTCAGTTTATCGAATTCAAATCCAAAAATTTTAGAATTCAAATCGCCGAGTTTTTCAAGTCTTCGAATTCACAAATTTGAATTTTTGGACCCACAGACTTCAAGAATTCGAAAATATCAAACTGTGATACTTCAAAGTTTCATATTGCTCATTTTTAATGCTGAAAAATGTTTAAAATTTTGGTGACAACGCAAAAATTATCGATAACCATCATTAAGCATTCACCTTGACGATAGTTAACGATATATTCCGCTAATCAATAATTATCGAATAATTTCCCATCCTTAGTTTGATTCATGTCACAACATTTTGCATTATCATAAAGGGCTGACATTGAGAAAAAAAATTTTATTATGGCCATCGTAACCAAACGTGTCACGTGCGAATTCCACGCATGAACGTGCCCAATCCCCTTATTTTCGTTGACAATGGGCCGGAATTTTTCCCGTGCGACGAAAGTCACCTCCCTTGACCCTGTTCGCGGAAAATGCGTTCATAAACAACAATTAGACAGTCGCGGCGGCGCGGTCCCGGATAGCTTTGACTCCTTGATAAAGACATGACATCGCCGCGGCGCAAAGTGCAAGACGCGTGGAGCCCTGACAGTCGGAATAGAAATACAGCCCGATAAGCCGCCAAGATCACGCTCTTTCTCCGCGTTCCGAAGCCGTGCGTGCTTAATGAAGTGGAATGCGCGGGCTGTCGATTTTTAATGCATATGAGACGCGTTGAGAAATGCATCTAAGAACCGTTGATGACGGCTGGATATTTGTAGGAGGGTATGGAGGAGATCATGAGAATAAGGGTGGATTACACTGTACAACACTTTTTTTGGGCAGACGAGTTGACAGCTAAAATCGATAGTGAATGACATCTTGAACTCATTCCCCGAAGGATTTCGTTCGACTGGGTCTCGTTTTTTCGCAATTAATTATTTACGTTTTTAAAAAATAAAAAAAGCAACTCCGAGAGTTTATGTCCGTTTTTTGAGAATAAAAAAAGATATACCATGTTTTCCGAGTCGAGAAATCCATTTTTGCAATGAAATTTGTCGAAGAACAATTGTTTACTCAGGCTGAATTTTCTATAAAATGACTGATCATCAATCAAATTACACGCTTTACCCTGACTGGACCGCCTGAGGCAGGTAGCTTCGTCTGGTAGTTGAGTTCAGCACTTATTAGCATAATTTATGCGTACTTCCTATCACATTTTTGGAAGACCGTTTCTGCTGTATGTCACAACTTTAATACTATGTCGTTACAATTCCTTATCAACAGTGTATTAAGAGCGACGCCTTTTCTTGGGGTTTTCATTGGGTTTGCTGTCTTCAGAACTACTATCGTATATTTCATTTATGATGTATATATTTCAATCATTTATTCTAGTTCCTTGACTTCTTTGATCATATTATGCACCCTCAAAAAATATTAATTGAAAATTGCCCTCAGTCCACTAGTAAGCACGAAATGAAGTAATACTGTCGAAACTAGTACATTACAAACGGTCTACTTAAAAGGTGGTAGATAGAAAGCATGCATAAATTATGCAAATTAGTGTCGAACTTGAATACTCGAAGTTATTCCTGCGCCTCAGACGGTCCAAGCAGGGTGAAGCGTGTAATTTGACAAATGACCAGTCATTTTATAGAAATTTCAGCATAAGTGAATATTCGTTTTTTGACAAATTTTATTGCAAAAACCGATTTCTGAACTCCGAAAACATAGTACGCCTTTTTTTATTTTTAAAAAACGGACGAAAACTCTCGCAGTTACATTTAAAATTTTTAAAAAACTTGATTAATTAATTGCGAAAAAACTAGAGCCAATCAGATGAAATCCTTTTGGGAATATGTTCCAGGGGTAATTTACTACCCTTTTCGGCTATTCAATTCCCTGCCCGAGAAAATGACACAAATTTTGTTGTGCAGTGTTATCGATGAATTCAGGGCTATAAAATTTGAATGTCGATTTAACATGGAATTTTTTTAAACTGTCGCAGGGTTGAAATTTGTCGGAAATTCTAGAAATGTGATGGTGATAATTTGCGAGTGTTCCGAATTTTTGTATTTTGTTGAGTTTTTTGGGAGGAATACTGATTCGGATTCGAATGGAAATGCAAATACCAAAACTTGAAGACTTTTGGTACTTATTTGGAAAAAATGTCCAGGGGGAAGAGGGGGGGGGGGGGGTACTTAAAAAAATTTCTGCAATGTCTCAGAAATTTTGAGTTGACTCTCTATTTTTAAAAGTACGAATTTCTCATTTTTGCTGTCTTCAAGTTTCAGACATTTTTTATTCGATCTCTTGCAATTTTTGAATTTGAGAATATTATATTTTTCATCTTCGTAGTTTGTTATTTAAGTGTTCATATTTTTTTATTTCAGTTTTGATATTTTCAAATCATCGAATCATTGACTTTTTTCTTAATTTGTTGAAATTGAGAATTCGTAATTTTTGTGTATGTACCTTCAAAATTTATAAAATTATGTTATTCGAATTTCAGAGTTCGATATATTCCATTACCTACATTTTGGAGTAGAAATTTTTCATTTCCAACATATTCAAAATTTTACGTTTACAATAAAATTTCGATTATTGGTTTCTGGGAATTGTTTTTTTCATTTGCTGAAATTGAGAATTCTCCATTTTTGAAAATTTCGTTCTTTTTAACCTAGATTAAGAAAGCATAAATTCCCATTTTTTATTTCCCAAAATTTTTTGATTCCCAAATTTAACAGTCTCAAAATTTTACAAATGCCAAATTCTCAGTTTCCATATTTCGAAACTTGAACATATTACTTTTAAAAATCAACTATTACCAGTTTCGAGACACTGCAGTATGAATTTTCGAAATTTTTTATTCGCTAGAATTCAGAATTCTTAATTTTACTAATTATTCAAATTGAGCACTTCAAACATTTAATATTTCATATTCTGAGATTTTCAATTGTTCCCGTGCTCAAAATTCATAAATCGTCGTCATATTACTTACATAAATTTGAAGTTAAAAACATTAAGTCCTTCAAATTTCAAAGAACATATTTTCTCATTCTTCTCATAATCTAATGTTCATGTACTAAGTTAAAAAAACTGATAAATTCTCTCCAAATTGGGGGAGAGGGGGTGCCCAACTCCCCAAAAGCCTCCTCTCATTCGCCTCTGCTCCTGAAACTTCAGAATTCAGTTAAAAATTTCATTTCTCAAAAGTTCAGAGAATCTCCTAATTTTTCATTCAAAACCTCAAAATTCTCTCAAATTTCCGAAAACTCAAAAATCCTAAAACATCCCCATAAAATCACAAATTCCGCTTACATGTAGCGCAAAAATTCCTACATTTTTTCCTCCTTGTACACCGACACCGTATCACCCCTCGACATAACGAGCAAAATGACTTCGGAAATCGTCGCGAAACTCGTTAGTCTAATTGGCGCATGAGCGGCGACAGTAGGCGCGCGGGTAAAAATATGTGGCTTGCGAGACGTCACGCGTGGTGGGAGCCGGCATATGGGCACGCGCCGAGGATCTGATAAGGCCGGGAGAGCCCGCGCCTCGATTGACTGCGATCGCGCGAGGGTCAGATATGAATTCTCGCGGGGATTCGCGCACGTAGGCCCCCTCGCGTTTTCAACCCCGAGGAATTCCCCTTAACGGGAGCCCGCAATTTGACGGCTTTATCGTCGATGGCTCCGTTCCGAGAGAGCGCGACTTTTTACGGGGATACGTATCTCGTCCGCCAGCTCACGTGAGGCGCGAGGTGTTTGTTAGTGTCAAAGCACGGAGCCCAGATAAGCCCGTTAACGGCGGTCCAGACTCCCGTATGCTCATTTACCGCTCGGCGTTATACAGATTAGGCCCTTTTTCTCGGCCTCGTCAAGTCACGATTCTTATCGCGGGGATGTCGCGACGAGGCGGCGTTCTTCGAAGGGTGTTTTTGAAGGAAGAGTAGAATTTTTGTTTTTTGAGCCTAGTTCAAGGGACGACCATGTCGCTTCGTAATTGGTTTGTTGTTGACAGAAAGTCAATTTTTATATTTTTAATTTCTTGTCTGATCTTTTTGATGGAAAGGGAATTTGGGAAATAATTGTTTATTTTTACATGTGTGATGAAAACGGGATTTTTCGACTGGAATATTACTTCACCAATAGTACATTATGTATGTTACATTGTGGAAATTTTCAAAATTTTTTGAAAATTACATAATTTTTTTGAAGTTCTGGTAATTTTGGATATTTTTGGGCATTTGGAAAATTTGAAAACTTTTTGAAGTTTTGGAAATTTTCGGAAATGTTGGTAATTTGTAGAAATTTTTGGAAATTTTGAGAATTTTTTTAATTTTCGGAAATTGTGAGAATTTTGGCAATTTCGAGAATTTTGGAAATTTCCAGTAATTTTGAGAATTTGGGAAATTTTCGGCTATTTTGAGAATTTTTAAAATTTTGTAAATTTTGAAAAATTTGTGGAGTTCATGAAAATTTCTTAAAATGCCGAAATTTTTACACGTTTTGAAAACTTTCCAAAACTGGTGCGGAAATATTTCCAAAAATAGCGTTTTGCGCACACTTATTCCGCACTGATATGAAAAAAGCTATTTTGCGCCTACATTTTGTGCATGAAAAAGGGCCATCTTTATGCATGTGTATAAAAAAGTATTTTTCGAAATATCATTGATAATCATCAATAACCGTGATAAAAATCAGATGATTCCATATTTCATCAAAATACGATAGTATATTTTCTTTGAGAAAAATCGTGAAATTTTCCGTCAAACCGTAGTTGTTTAGCGTCTGACCATATTCTGGTTTTTATACTTGAAATCCTCCGATATTTTCGATAAAAATGAAATTTTGAAAAGAAATGATTATTTTTTGGTAGCATCTACATACATGTCGGATGGAAACGTGATTTTTCGACTGGAATATTACTGTACTAAAGTATGTTTCGCAATATTATTTATAATCGTGAATAATTTTGGTATCGTGAATAACCGTGGTAAGAATTGAATGACTCCATAACCTCATCAAAATACGATAGTATAGTGTCTTCGATAAAAATTGTAAAATTTGCGGTCAAATTGTAATTAATTTGCGTCTGACCCTAAACTGATTTTGTATATTTCAAATTATATGATCTGTTATAAAAAAACAGGACATTTTAAAGATAATTACGTATTTTTTAGAATCATACGTGTCTAATGGGAACGTGATTTTCCTTACTGAAATATGACTATACTAAAGTATACTTTGTAAATTTATCAGTAAACGTAGATTATTTCGCCATTGTAAATAATCAATAATCATTATAATTCGTTAAAGAAATGAATGAATCGATAAATAAATAATAAAAATTCAATAATTCCATAACCTTATCGAAATACGATAGTACGTTGTCTTTGAAAAAAATTGTATCATTTGCTGACAATCCATAATTGATTTCCGTCCAACCGTAAACTGATTTTTCTACTTGAAATTATACGATCTCTTAAAAAAAAGGAAATTTTCAATACAATTGTATATTTTTTCGTAGCATCCACATACATGTCTGACAGAAACGTGACTTTTCTACTGAAATATTACAATACTAAAGTACGTTTTGTATCACATCGATAATTGTAACTCATTTCGTAAATAAAATAAGTACAAACGTACTTTCTCAACTGTTTATAATATTACTATATTTAACATTATTTCGTAATATCATCAATAATCGTAAATAATTCCAAAATTGTGAATAACATCAACCATCAACCCTGAAAGCTAAAAGGTCAACCCTAAAAGTTGAAGGTCAAGCCTCAAGGTGAGTTCTCGAAATAACCCCCAAGTTAACGAAAATTTCCAAAACAAAAGTATTGATTTTTTTCTCAGCGTTCTTATGCTCAAGAACCCCTCACTATTTTCCAATATAGAGTTCCTAGTAATTCTAGTTTTTATAAAAACTTTAGAAAAAATTTTCATAAAAATTTTTATAAGGTCGGTTTTATAAAAGTTTTACAAAGTTTGCATGTTTTATAAAGTGGTTTTATTAAAGTTTTATAAATATTTTATGAAAAAAATTTTTTGTATAAAAATTTTTTTTCAACATTTTCAAAAATATGCAAAACTGTTTCTAACCTTTTTTGGATCACTTTGCTAATTCATATACCATTTTCCATCAGTTTATGAGGCTCTAACACAAATTTTGTTTCGAAAGAAATTAAAAAATTTTTTGGAGGCAGCGGGATTTTAACTTGCGATCTTTGCATCAGAAATCCGATAGTCAACTTTCTTGTCCATGAAATCTATGTCAATTTGTATAATCATTTCCAATTTGAGTTAAAGAATTTTCAAATTCTATAAAATCATATATTTCTACGTTTTATTGTTGCTAAAAAAAGGTTACGAACATGACTGTCTATTCCCTTGTGTAATAAAAACGAATCAAATATTACTATAAGAAAAATTGATCATATCAAGAAAGTTTTTTTCATAAAAATATGAAACTTCATAAAAATCGCGAAGTTTTTATAAAAATGAAGGTTTTATAAGAAAATTTAGAGGCTTTCAATTGTTTTTATAAAAAAACAGATGAATTGTATGGAAATTTTGACAGATTTCATGAAAAATTTTTTTTATAAAGTTTTTATAAAACCACTTTATAAAAATCGAAAATTTCATGAAACTTTTATAAAATTGACCTTATAAAAATAAAGAAATTTGATGAATAATTCACTGATTTTATAAAAATTTCGTCTATTTTTATAAAACCTACAATCACTAGGGATAAAACGATCGAATAATGATCCTCTCTCTCTCAACTTACACGAACTTCTACGCACGTACGCCTCAACGCCCGCGATAATCCCATTGGGCCCGGAATTGGTCCGAGCCGAGTTTGACAGGAGCACAATGCAAGGTGCTTTGTCCGAGTCCATCGCGAACAAAGTTGCGGCATTCGCGCGGTCCACTGAACCCCCAACATTCGCCCCAAGCGACGAGATATTATACCTTCTTCTTTCACGAATTCCTCGGCATTAGCCCGTTTAGAAAATGTTTTGACTCGCTGAGAAATACGAAGATGTCCCGGAGCACTTTCCAGCTTGTTTTCAAAAGCGTCTCCTCATTTCTCACGATCGTCGATGATCGAGATTCACGGGGCCATTCACGGGGAAGACTTATTTTTTTTTACCCCCAAGAAAAGATTGTATGAATATAGTTTATTGGCCCTTTGTTTATTTTCATACGGCTCAGGGCTTTTGTTCGGGACAATGAAGATCTTTCGGAGGCGACATTTTTTTGGCGATTGTAGTCGTACGTTGTTCATTCTAATTTCCAACATCTGAAAATCGATAAGTCCAAAAATTATGGAAGTCCAAATATTCTGAAATTGAGTGATTGACGAGACGTCGAAAATTTTTGGGATGCGTCAGAACAGCGTAACGAGCATATCGGTCCCGTATGTTGCGTGCGCCAAATGGCGCAGAAGTTTGATACGGCTAATGCGGTAATCGGCGGTCGATTAATTTGCGAAAACAAAACTGGCCGTGCGAGTAAAGAGCCGGGGCAGTTCCGCGTGAATTTAATCAAACCGAGCACGCCTTTTTACCCCAACGCTCAATTACCTCGTTTCTCACAGCCGCAACTTGAATCACCGCGTAATTACACGGCGTCGAGGGATTCCAGGCCTTGTCAGAGTGTCGAAACAGCAGCCAAGTTCTTGCGGTTTATGAGTTGAACTTGCATTTCAAGGGATCTAGAGGGGATCTTGGTGGATCTTGAGTGTTTTTAAGTGAATCTTGGTGAATCTAGAGTGGATCTTGTGAGAATTCACAATATTTCTTGGTGAATAATGGTGGATCTAGAATGGATTTTTTGGATCCAAATTATTTTTTAGTGGTGGATTTTGGTAGATCTGAAGTATTCTTGAGAGGATCTTGGTGGATCTTGATGGATCTAGAGTGGATCGTGTCAGATCTAAAATCTTTCTTAATGAATTATGGTGGATCTAGAATGGATCTTTCCGGATCCAAAGTATTTTTTAGTTGTGGATTTCGGTGGATCTATTCTTGAGAGGATCTTAGTTGATCTTGATGGATCTAGAGTGGATTTTGTTGGATCCAAAGTATTTTTGAATCGATCTTGGTGGATCTAGAGTGAATCTTTTTGGATCCAAAGTATTTTTCATTGGATCTTGGTAGATCTTGAGTGGATCTTGGTGGATCTAGAGTATTTTTGAGTGAATCTTAGTGGACCTAGAATATTTTTGACTGGACTTGGCAATTCTAAAGTATTTTTGAGTGGATTTTGGTGGATCTTGATGGATTGAGAGTAAATCTTAATGGATCCATAGTATTGTTGAGTGGATCTTGGTGGATCTAGACTATTTTTGAGTGGATCTTCGCAGATCTAAATGAATCAAAAATATTTTTTAGTTAATCTTGGAGGATGTAAAGTGGATCTTGGTAGATCTAAAGTATTATTGAGCGGATCAGGTTGGATTCAAACTGGATCTTGTTGGATCCAAAGTATTTTTAAGTAAAGTTCGGTGGATCTAGAGTGGATCTCGTTGGATATAAAGTATTTTGAGTGGATCTTGGTGGATCTAGAATGATCTAGATGGATCTAGAGTGAATCTTGGAGAATCCAAAGTTTTTCAGACTTGGGCTAGAGTATTTCCAAATGAATCTTCGTAGATATAGAGTGGACCTTGGTGGATCTGGAGTATTTTTAAGTGTATCTTGGTGGATCTTGATGGATCTAGAGTGGATCTTGGTGGATCCAATGTATCTTCGACTTGATCTTCGAGGATCTAGAGTAGTTTTTAATAGATCTTTGTGGACATAGAGTGGATCTGGGTGAATCTGAAATATTTTTTATTCCATCTTGGACGATACAGAGTGGATCTTGGTAGATCCAAAGTATTTTCGAGTGGATCTTGGTGGATATATTGTAATTTTTGAGTAGGTATTGATGGATCTAGAGTATTTCTCAGTAGATCTCGGTGGATTCGTACTATAATTGAGTGGATCTAAAGTGGATCTTGGTGGATCCAATGTATTTCTAACTTGATCTTTATGAATCTAGAATAGTTTCGAGTACAACTTCATGGATGAAGAGTGGATCAAGAGTATTTTTGAGTTGATCTTGGCGGATCTAGAGTGGATCTTGTTGAATCTAAAGTATTTCATACTCAATTTCAGTGTATCTTGTTAAATCTAAAGTACTTATAAGTGGATCTAGAATGGATCTCGATATATCTAGAGTATTTTTGAATAAATATTTGTGGATCTAGAGTGGACCTTGGTGGATCTAAAGTATTTTTGAGTGGATTAGGTTAGATCTAAAGTGGATCTTGGTGGATCTAGTGTATGTTTAAGTGGATCTTAGTGGATCTAGAGTTGATCTTAGCGGATCCAAACTTTTTTGAAGTTGACTTGAGTAAATTTGGAATGCATCTTTTATTTAATTCTCATTTATATTACATTTCATTTACGATTCTTTAAAAAGGTGGACTCATTGTGACATGATTTTTTCCATCACCAGTGTAATGAAACTACACTGAATAATCAAGCCATTTTCCGTATCGATTGCACACGAGAGACTGGACTGTCATCCTCAATTTCGTCGAGACTTCAGTACTGTCAATCAAAATTCTACGAAAATTTTCAATCCACATTATTTCTTGTTTTGTGCTCCAAAGGGAAAAACGGTCGTGTTGAAATGGGTAGTCGATACGGAACATTCGCCTACGCTCGGTATCGCATTTACCCTCATCTCCCACGCCTCGGGATTAACTGATTAAAGGGTGTTTTCGTACTTACAGGTGCGCTCCTGTACCTGCTTTCAGTACTTTGTTAGCGCGCTTTATCTCCGGCATCCCATGGGAGTAATTTGCGCTGCGGTCGGCAGGAATGCCCTCGGATACGACTTTTCTTTAATGTCCGCTACTAGCAGATATTTTTGCAAAAAGTATCGAGGGTAGATGGAAATTTCGTTCGACCGTGGTACTTAATCTCGAACGTTATGGCGTGGAGTTGGGAGGTTGAAGGGTGATTAGTTTTATATGTATGGGATACGGAGTTTGCTTCGTGACTTTGGTTCTGGTAGGAGTTGAGGGGATTGTGATGATATTTGTGAGGTGTAGAGGTGTTGGAAATTTTGATTCGATGTATTTCGAAGATTGTCGATTAAAATTTAATGATCTTGGAACAGGCTAGCAGTCAGAAATTTTTCTTGAGAGGGCCTTGCGGAAATCCCTATTAATTGAGGCTTATTTCGAGCACTTACTTTGAGGGTTGACTATCGAATTTCAGGGTTGACTCTCAGCATTCAATTTTGAAAATTTTAGAAATTTTTAGAATTCGAAAACTGTGATACTGTCGAAAAATTGGAATTTTTTAAAAGTTCAAGGATTTTGAAAATTTTGATTAGTTCGAAATTTCGAAAATTTCAATGATTACGAAGGTTTTGGGAATTTTTTAATTTTTGGACAATTTCAACAGTTTTGAAAGAAAAAAAAAACCCTGCCGAAGAAAAAAAAATTCGGCCGAAGTCGGAATTTGGAAATTTCGATGTATTTAAAAAATGTTTGGATTCTGAAATAACTGAAAATTCTAGAAATTGTTTTAATTTCGAGTATTTGGTAGGTTTGAATAATTTTTGAAACTCGAAAAATTCGAGAATCACGAAAATTCCGATTGTGTTTACAATTGTAGAGTTTTTGAGCATTCTGAGAAATTTTTCAATTCCGTTTATTTTGAGAATTTTGAAATATTCTGAGAATTTGAAAAATATCGTCAATATTGGAAATCGTGTAAATTTTGAGAATTTCGATACTTTTGGAATTAGTGTGATTGATAATTTCTGAAATTTTGTAAACTTTTAGAGTCAAAAGTTCTGATACTATCGGGAAATTGGAATTTTTTGAAGTTTGAGGATTTTTAAAATTTGTATTATTTCGAAATTTTGGAAATTTCGAGGATTATGAGAGTTTTGGGATTTTTTAAATTTTTGAATAGCTCGAAAATTTTAGAAAAAATCCGAAATTTCACCATTTTAGGAATTTGAGAATTTCGACGTATTCAAAAAATATTTGAATTCTGTAATTATTGACAACTCTTGAAATCGTTTGAATTTTGAGGATTTGGTGAATTTCAATAATTTTGGAACCTCGAAAAATGCGAAAATTACGAAAATTCGAAGAATCTCCATAATTGTAGAGTTTTTGAACATTCTGAGAATTTTTGAAATTTCTTTAATTTTGAGAATGTCGTACATTTTAAGAATTTACATTATTCCCAGAATTCAACAAATTTCGTCAATTTTGGAAAGCGCGTACATTTTGAAGATTTCGATACTTTTGAAATTTTTGGGTTAGTAATTTCTAAAATTTTGAAAATTTTCAGAATTCGAAAATTATGATACTATCAAAAAATTGAAAATTTTTCAAAAGTTTAAGGATTCACAAAATGTTGATTAGTTCCAAACTTAGAACATTACAAGGAAATAAGATAGATTGGGTAACTTTCTAATTTTTCAACATCTCAAAAACTTTAAAATAAATTCTAAAATTTTGCCAATCTCAAAATTAAAAAATTTTGACGTATTCTAAAAATATTTGAATTCTGAAATAATTAAAAACTCTCAAAACCATTTCAATTTTGTGAATTTAGTAAATTTTAATAATTTTGGAATCTCAAAAAATTCAAAAATCACGAAAATTCGAAGAATCTTTACAATGGTACGGTTTTCGAACATTCGAAGAATTTTTCAAATTTCGTTAATTTTTAGCCTCAACTTTCAGAGTTAACCCTCAAGTTGAGAGCTAATCCAGAAGATGAGAGGAATTCCCGTAATTTTCCGTAATTTCCTCAATTTTCCGTAATACATGGACTCTAGAATCGCATAATACGTTCGGATCTCTCGTGGATTGATATAACAAAGACATCAAAAGAACATGTTTCCTTATCTCCACCTGAACGAAACAACAGATGGTCCCAACTATTCTAATACCCTTTACAAGAATACGCGTAAGAACCTGCGTGTACCTTTATCTCCCCAAATAATCACTCGTTACGTCTACCACTAAATGCGTCATTAATTAAGTCACTCATGAAACGCACCCACAGGTAAAGTGCAGGAGTAATCATCTTCAGTCTCAAAGAAATTAACCCTGCAGCTAGACTTAAACATAATTATCCAATTCTGCAGGAAACATTCTGAATCATAGTCAAATATAAACACTAATCAATAATCAATCATTCAAAATGACGGCTCATGGATTTAGCTAACGATGATCCAATTCACAAAACAAAGATTCTTCAGTTCAAAACAAAAATGTTTGATTCTTGTTCGGAATCCAGAGAAAACAATGATTTTTAAGATTTTTTCTAATTCGATCAATTTTTCTCGATTTCCCAACCAATTTCTTAACTATCAAAGGTTTTTGACGAGAAAAAAAGAGGAAATTTTGTTTCTTCCAAAAAAACTTTGATCATCAAAAATTTGGTTGGAATATCGAGAAAAATTAATTCAATTTGAAAAAATTATTTTTGCACCCAACGAAAAATTCACTCATTTATCACTTTGACGTAGTATCATCATTTCGACTCATAATTTCCACGCATCACGCTGTTTCGAAGAGAGCATTGGAGATAAAAAAGACGGAAATAACTGTAGGTGCCATTGGGCTCGGACCCAACTAGACGAGTCGATCGTCGAGCATGTTCAATTAATTCAATGAGTGAATCAGCCCCCCCGTACTCGCGTGTAACGTTTTAACGACGCGTCCTTTTTCCGAGCCAGATGACTCTCGATGGCTATCTACCCTCGTGCCACCAGCAGGCACACCTCCGTCATCGAGCACGTGTCGTATAAAAGCACATGTGACGGAATACACGATAGCCCGTTAACTCGGCCTTATCCTTCTTCCGGCCGTGCTTTTACACAAACCGCGACAACTGGGATATCGTGACAAATGAGCCGACTTTTAAAGGATTACGGCACGGGCGTGAATGACTCAATGTCGACCATCCCATGTGCCCAAATCCGCAGTCTTCGTTACAATCATACTGATTTGTGACCATGTAAGGAATGGAAAAATGTTTTATTCAACGCCCGCGAGAAATATGTAATTTCGTGGCCCTGCTGAGAGTGGACGAAATAATGGATTACCTGATTGTTGACGTATGGCATGC
>JAPYZK010002049.1:0-26669 GCA_030522785.1 Platygaster equestris | reverse complement strand
TATCTATACATATATTTAATGGCGACGTTCAATTGGGGTCATCCCCACCTATCCTATCAGCTATCCAGTGTATATTACAGATCAGTGAATTGGGGTCATTCCCACCTATCCCATCAGCTATCCAGTGTATATTACAGATCAGTGCCTTCACCTATCCGTGTCATCAAGTGTGTCATACATACCAATACATACTGACCACTGCACAGTACAAATCAGCTGTAGAAACTGACCGTTGTTTTGACAATTGAAAATTTGATTCTGTTTGATTCAATTGACATAAATCATAATTAGTAGAATATTAACCAAGTTCCTCGGATATCTTGCCATATGCACTATTATTCTTTCAAGTTGTTTTTCTTTTACCACTTCGTGCACGGTGAACTTCTCAAAAAGCAGGTATGACATAATATTATTTAAAACCGAATTTTCGTCTCCTGAAAGTCCTGAATAGGGCAATTGTTTGAAGATGTTGAAATCAAGGATATAGTTCACTTCAACCACTTCTTCGAAAAAAACAGACAAGTGGTCCAGGTCACTGTAGTCTGGCATTAAGGTGCTGTAAATTTAACGAATATCTCGTATCTTTTATTAGCTAACACAAGAAAAGTAGTGGGATTTCGATATTTCGATGTTTTTATTGATCCAATGGGTCGCTGAAACGGATTCGCAACGTCAATCACTTCCGCGTCAATAAAAACATCGAAATCCCGCTACTTTTCTTGTGTTTGCTAATAAATGACACGAGATATTCGTTAAATTGACAGCGCCGTAATACTCAGTAACCTGGACCACTATGATATGTTTGCTGTAACAAACCGCCGAATGTTAAATTCCAAACCATAAAAACATCAGGTGACAGAATCGATTGAATTCGTAAAATAAAAGATGCCTTTTTTGCAAGATTTTATTTGCAAGTTCTTTGTTTATTTCCTGCCAAGTTTCATGCTGAATTACTTTTCAGGAAATTCCTGGAAATGTGCCAGCCACAAATGGAACCAATCATAGCGATTTCCATCGTGAAATTTTTTGTACCAAATTATAATCAGATCAAAAAGGCGGTCTAAAACCAAGTGGGAAAGTTGAATTTTACATGCAGGTATGGTTAAATCCCTCCCTCAGTTTTTAATATTTTTTTCTATAATTCATGATAAAGAGACAACTTTTTCTCCTGTTTTTTGTGTAAAAGAAAGTGACCAATTTTTTTGTCAGTGGAAAAAGAACTTTTTTGTGTTTGGAAAAGAGAGCAGTGTGGAAAAATATAGATCACTTATGACACAAAAAACATTCCAAGAAAAAGTTGGAAAAAATTGTAGAAAAATAGTCTTATGCCATATGTTGAAAAAGTGAAATTTTGAATTTGTGTGATAATGACCCTCGATGCTCGGGATAATTATCTTCACACTAATTAAAAATCGCTCGCTTTATACCTTGTAGCATAGTGTACTACTTTTTAATCTGTTCATCATTGAAATGGAACTCGATGCCAAAAAATTGCGTCATCAAGTGTGATATTGCATGTATGATATTTTTGTAAGTGTATGCAATGTAGATTTTTTTATATTACATATATGTATATATATTTTTGTCTTCAGAATACATAGTTGCAATTACAACATAAAAATCAAAATGGATGTGGAGAAAAAAAATGAAACGGGCAATGAAGAGCAAAGTAAAGAAGATGAAGAGCGGTGCAAAAATATATGGCAGGAGATGGAAAAGTACAAACCTCATTTCGATCACTTTTTTGAGATGTACAAGAAAGACAAAACCCAGTTTTCACCTGGGATTGAAGACGAGAGACTAGAGAAGATTCGCCAATGCCTTGAATATAGACAAAAAAAGTAAATATTTATACTATAAATATCTTAACAGATAATATGTTGCAAGCATAGAGTTAGCATCATGCGTACACAACAAGCATCTCTTACTGTCACGTACAAAGTGACAGTAAAAGATGTAGATGCACGTGCGCCAGTCTCTTGGTGACGATCAAATGCAAAATATTGATAAAAAGTAAATTGTGATCGTTTATTGTTTTTTGGATTTGAACAAGTTGTATGGGTTATGGAATAAAATTTTGAAAAAACTAAGAATTTATCATTTGATGGAAGCCTTGTACTTTGGAATTGGGTATTGAGAATTCTCAGTTTTTGAATTTGACTTTTTTATGTTGAATTTTTCAACCTGACGCGTAATTTTTTCTTTTTCAGGCTTCCAGTTGCCAAGCTTCAAACTCTCTGTGACATAGTTCGGATTTTTTACGAAAAATCCATCATGGTGAGAATTTTTATATGCAAATTTAAATGCTCTACGATCCGTAAAGCCTGGTAGTAGCCTGGTGTCAGAACCACTATGTTACAAAGCTAGTACTTATTACTCAATGTGAAAATTGACTTAAATATCATGCTACCTGAAAGGTGCTTTTCAAAGTTGACTTTTTATAGAAAAAAATGTTTCTCTTTTTTGTTTCAGCCACTTCTAAAATCTACCAAAGGTTTTGCCAATGGTCCCTCTTTGGTTATAGAGTAATTTGAATTCTTGAATCTATTTTAATGCAGTGATATTAAGTATCGTATCTATGTGTGTTTTTTTGTCTTTCCAGTATTTCATCATCTAGCAAAGAGATAGTCTACAATATCGATGAGGATGAAGATGTGCAGTTAGTCCCACAAGTGGTGACTCTTGATGAAGCAGATGACGTTCGTGTCGAAGATCTTCCATTAATTCCAGAAGAAGATGACATCGTTATTCTTGACAAGCCAATCCCATCAACAGAAAGGTCAAACCAGCAATACAAGTCACAAAAAAACGACACTTCCGAATGTTGGAACACTCCTGTTCAATCAAGCGACAGTTCAAGAGAAAAAAGTCACCCAAAACATTACCCAAGGTCATTGAATAACAGCTCAAGAGAAGAAAGTTTCCGAAAAAATCATTCAGCGTCATCAAGTAACCGCTCAAGAGAAGAAAATTTCCAAAAAAATCACCCAAGGTCATCGAGTTCCAACTCAAGAGAAAAAAGTTACCAAAAACACCACTCAAGGTCTTCGAGTAGCAACTTAAGAGAGAAACATTCCCAACAGCATCGATCAAGGTCATTGAGTAGCAGCAGTGTCGTAGATGATGTAGCGATCTCTGAAAATTCGTCGATGAGAAGAACATCTCATTATTCGGATGACTGGCAGTTATCTGGAATAAGAAGTGGAAGTTCACTAGATGCCAGAAGTTACTTGAACAACCGTGTGGAATCGAGAACAGCTGATTCTTTTTCATCGCAAATTCATCGTCCAGATTCGTCATCTGCGATAAGCAGCACAATAACAGATGCTGATACGGAAAATCCTGAAAAACCGTCGTCGAGAAGAAGAATGTGTTACCCCTCGAGTGACTCTGATTACAACAGGTTGCTGAAAAGCAGAAGTCACTCAGACAAAACTGTAGAATCGAAGGCCACCGAGTCTTTCGCACCACGGATACATTTTCCAGAGTTTTCGAATTCGATAAGTAGCACAGTCGTAGATACCAATCCAACAGCCTCTGAAAAATCATCAAGGGAGAAAAAGATGACGCCTCATTCCTCAACTACTTTTGATAGCTCTTATTACGACAAGCTGCCAAAAGCCAGTGGTTCCTCAGAGAAAAGCGCGAAATCAAGAGCAGCCGAGTCTTTTGCACCACAAATTCATACTCCAAAGTCATCTACTTCCAATAATTATAATACTCCTCCCGCTTCTTCCACAAACGGTATAACTTTATCGACTCAGTCTTTGACTCTAGGGGATACATCTGCTCCTCAGCTCGACGCAGCCTCATCAATGAATCACAGCAATCAATCGATGTTTGCTCAACCAATACCAGCGCCCATGCAGCCGATGGTTATGATGCCTGGCCAGTACCCTATGTCATCCATGATGGTGCCCAACTGGAACCCACCTCTTGGCCCGGCACCAGTTATGGCTCCTCCGGTATTGTCGGGTTCCTATTTCATGACCGGTCCGAATTCAGCGTGTAATCAATTTCCACCCGAAACGACTGCTGCATATAACCAATTTAACTATCGACCACACCACCCAGAAGTACAACCACCACCTCTATTGAACCACTGGGATGGGAGGCAGAACGGAAACGGCAACAACGGACATGGTGGTCATTTCACGAATTTCAACAAATCCGACGCCACTCGGGAAATGTCGCACGATGGTTACAAAAATCGCGATGGTCTCTGCGTCGATGACATCAGGAATGTTCGAGATCCTCGCAGCGTTCCCGGTCATGATCCTAGGAAGCATCTGGGTCGTATGCCTCATAGTGACATCAGGAACCAGTCTAATCGTGATTTCAGGAACTTCCCAGAGCCGGAGCCTCGTCCAAATCGACCAAAAAATCAACCACGTGATTCGGCCAATTTTAAGCGTCCCCAAAATAAGTCTGTATTTGCAAGGACCAACGGCGATTCAGCCTCATTTACAGGAAGCGATAACAAGAAGTCGGAAACGAAAAAAAATGAACAACCCATCAAAAAACGTCCGGACCCATGCTTCGCTGTTGCTGATTCCATGGAAAAAGATGACTCGGATGAAAGACCGCAGGTGTCTCCACTTGAAAATTTGTACGGTGTTGTCGACACTAAAACAGGCGCTGGGTATGGACATCAAAAATTCAGAATTCCAAAAAGACAACGTCAGCATAAGGTGCCTTCGCAACCGCCGCCGCAATCGTCCACGCCTCCTCCCGATGAGCACCAGCCCACGCGTGAGCCTGAACGCCATAACCTCAACATCGACATCGAAAAGTTGTTACAGATAAAGATACGTGAGGCAGTACAAGAGGCATTAGCACAAGAGAAAAAAAAGAAACGGGTCGTTACCAAATCTGATAGTTCCGACGACGAACCAAGTCTAGAAGTGCCAGTCCACAGGGATGACAAGAAAAAGTTAGCTGACAAGAAAAAAAAGAAAAAAGAAAAGAAAAATAAAAGGCCCATTATAGAATCTGATAGTTCAGATGACGAACAAGTGACTGACGACGAACCAGCAAATGAAGAGCCAAGCGACAATGAAGAACAGCAGAAACGAAAAGAGAAAAGCGCTAGTCCCAGAAAACCAACTCGAAAAATGGGTCCAAAGTCAAAAATGGCCGAGTGTAGAGAAAGTCTACATGACATTCCTGAGACCGAAATGGAAAATCTACCGGCTGATAAGCAACCCAGAGTTGTTTTAGACAAGATAAGTGTTTTGGAAAATTCGTTGAATCCGCCACAGTCTGACGGCGCTGCAAAAGAAGACAACAAAATCGGTAAAAGTGATACTACCGATATAACCCATATCAAAGAAGACGATGATGACGAAAAAAGTGAATCCATTTCTTTGGAGGACACGGTTACAATTAAAAAGAATCATATGATGGAGAAAGAAAACCAGGAAGATGATATTACCAAGTTGACAAAAAAGAAACGAAAAAATGATGGTCCAAGTCATTCCAAGTCGAAGAAAAGAAAATTAAAAAAAAATGCAACCACCGCGGAAGACATAGAAGAGCCAATGCCTCTAGAGGTAACAAGACCAGACATGGAATACCCTCAATTCAGCCTTGAAGAAATGCGTTCATTCATCTGGGTGAATGGAATAGCATTAAAATGCATGTATTGTTCTTCCACTTCAAAAAACATCGTTCAACACTTTGTTTCAAAGCATACGACAGAAGAAGTTTTGTTTTCTCGACTGTCAGTAGAGGATGCAAAAAACGCTATCGAAGAATCCAAAAAATATTTCCATGAGCCAGAAAAAATTATCATGAAATACCAGTGTCGTCTGTGCTTTTCAGAGGTTGCCTATGATATCCCACACATCAGCAGGGAAGAATTCTACTTACATTGCACAACTCATACCGGGGAATATGTATACCGTTGCATTGCATGCTGCTTTAGGGCAACCACAGAAAATACAGTTAAACGTCACTATTATGGCGTGTGCAAAAAAAATACTAAGTCACTGGAACCTGCTTCTGAAGTTGTCAGAAAATTCCAAATTCCAAATGGTACACAAGTTTACGCCTATTTGTGTTCAAAATGCAACTACCTTCAGCTACAGAAAGAAAACGTTGACGAGCATGTGACAAAACATCACTTTGGAGATTTGGAGGCGGAAGTTGTACGAATCAACATGTCTCTGAACATTAAAGCAGATGGTTCTATAAAACCGGATCCAGATGCCGCGGATTTTACAACTTTTTCTGCCACTTCAGCATTGCTGAAGCCCAACATCGAGAATATCAAATATGAACCAGCGGAGATCAAGGATGAGCCAGCGGAGGTCAAGGATGAGCCAGTGGAAAATCCAATGGAATACGGCGATGGCATCAATAGCAGGGATTTCGGTGAAGCCGCTTTGAATGATGGCGATGTTGAAGCAAGTGCACCAAGTCAACCTGAAGAGATGGACCAATCGAACGCAGATTCCAGCCCTTTCGTGTTTCCACTGCCTAGAGCTTTCGAGTGTTCTCCTCTGATACCAGAAGAACACAAGGGAGAAATTTCGCTGGAAGTGAAGAAAGAAACAACCAGCACTGATGTCTTGGATGGATCCGAAAATCAAACCCCGGGAATGGTCGAATTTCCTGTAGATAATTTATTAGGAGCTAAGGAAAATACATCTCCTGCAATTAAGGCTGAAAAAGACATGGAATTTGGTGAGACTAGAGATATATTGGGAGACTACAAATGCACTGGAGTCGAAATGAACGACGACGAAGCTGATCCCCGAAGGGATAGCATCCATTCCGACAGTGAAACCGATTGTGAGGAATCAGTGATGGATACCAACGATACCAACGTGTCATCGAACTACGTAGATAATTCGTCGAAATCATCTTTGCTCTATAGTATACAGAACCTTATCGATGACTTGACAAATGATCCACCTTCCACGCCCCCGCCTGTCCCCCCCGTTGAAATCAAGAAAGAACAAAAAGAAGATGATGCTACAGCCAAGATTACCGAAGAAAGTATTAGTACTGACCATGACAAGTCTCCAGAGGTTAAGAAGATCAAGTTTGAAAACCCGGATGGCAGCAAGGGACATGAGGAATAAGCATTTGATACAGCCTGAGCTTGGTGATTGTATTTTGGAATATGAAACTATGTTTTTTACCACTTCCAGTAGAATTTTTTATGTAAAAAGAATATATGTGTCTGTCATTGGAAAAGGCAATTTTTTCCATTAAAATAATTTTTTTTTTTTTTAATTGAGAGTATTGTTCTAATTAAAGGAGATTGAGTCAATCTTTGTCGATGCAACTAACTTACTAGCAATAATTTTGGTTTTGGTTTTGGTGTGTGTGCGTGCGTGCGTGCGTGCGTGCGTGCGTGCGTGCGTGCGTGCGTGCGTGTGTGTGTGTGTGCGTGTGTGTGCGTGCGTGCGTGCGTGCGTGCGTGTGTGTGTGTGTGCGCGCGCGCGTGTGCGCGTTTATTCATACCCCTGGGGGGTCTTTAAGATTACACATTCATACATTCATACATTTTGGCGTAGTTTAATAAATTTGTTAAACGAAATTAAATCAAATTAGCTTTGATTTACGTTAAGTTAAATGAGATTATTTCATTTTAATGTATTGACTGACGAAAGTTGACTCAATCTTTCTCATTATACCCACCAGTGGCGAATCAACAAATTATTTTGTTCTTGCTGTTGAATTTTGGGAAAGATTTTGATTTGGAAAAAAGTGTTCACGGGTCGTTCCACATTAGATTTACAACTAAAATTTTAATATCCTCGAAAATTTTTCTAGCATTCTTTAGAGCAAAATAATCGACACGTATTTTTGTTTTTGTTTTTTTTTTTACTGAAATTTTTCAACCATCGATTATTAAAAATTTCATTAAAAAAATTTTTTGGACTCAATATATTTAAATATATTGAGACCAAAAATTGTATTTGTTTGTAATTGAATATTAATTTGCAGATTAAATTGTAGAACAAATGTTTCATTCATATTTTCATAAAAAGTTCATACGATTCGAAAACTTTTATTATCAGGAGTATTATCGAGAATATTAAAATTTTATCGAGGATATTAAAATTCCAGTTGTTAATCTGATGTACCCTTACATCCCAATCGTAACGGACTCCACCGAAACTCCACCAAAACTCCACCGTAGCAGTGGGGTTTTGGTGGAGTACAAGAAATCTCGAGAAATTCGAAAAATATAAGTGAATTTCCATCAATATTCGTATTAAATCAGAATATGTAGGTGTTACCTTGTGTAATAAGTTTATAATAACGAAATATTTATTCGTAGGTAGTAAATATAACATGTTTTAATTATTCTTCATTTTTTATTCGTTATTTATTATTTTCTGTATATCAGCTATAGTTTTGTATTCTGCACCAAATAACACTACTGAAATTAAACGTGCGCGGAAATTCGAGTTTTCATCGCAAATTCAGTACAAAAAAGGTGACTCCACTATTACTCCACCGAAACTCCACTAAAACAGTGGAGTTCGTTACGACTGGGTATACAATGATTTATTGAATGTTTTGTTGAAAGAAGGAGTGGAGGTTTATAAAAAATATATGATTTATTCACAACTAAGCAAGTGTGTACATCATTATTTCTACTCTATATGGTTTACGCGAAATGCTCGTACTTCATATACAGTATTTTACGGTATGATCTTTCTTCCAACGATGGTAACGATGATAATATTCATCGTGATAAAAGGATGACACAACTTCATTAGCGTATAATATTGAAATTGAAAAAACTTCATTTTCCACATGAAGTCAATTTCTTGCCGTAAGCTTAATGTGTCATTTCTAGTTATCGAGAGTTTCCAAATAACAAGATTACGATGTTATAATATTGGAATTTTCCCATTTTCAAAATAAATGCAAAAATTTTCTATCTAGCATGCACACTGATGCACAGGCACAATCGCCGGAGTAACATGAAAATTATGAAGTTTACAAATAATACTTTTATCTTTTGCACCTTTCTCACGTTAGAGCTTTGAATGAATAAGAATCGGAAGATTTTTCACGTGTAAAAAGCAGAATCAATGAAAATGGATGAAGTCGATGAAGTCGATTCGATATCACGTATGATCTCCCGTGTACCATACATAATTCTAGTTTTTCGCGCGCAGAATCACCGCGCCGAAGATAGCCGAAGGCCGATGTATTTCCGCGAAGGGTGTCGAACAGTCGAACGCGCGACCAATCGAACTATCTCGGAAAATTTGGTGGGGCAGATTCGGGGGTGGAAGGCTAACAAAATCGCCCGTATATACTTGAATACTTTTCCTAAAAAAAAAAGCCCCCGAAAAGTGACATTTCATAGCCATCGCGCTCTTGTTTCCGTAAGATTTCGCGAACGCGATGCGTTGATTCCTCGCGCGAGGGTTGAACGAGTACCGTTCAGTGGAAACTTTGACAAGCGAGTCCACGAAACGTCCATGACATCCGCGTGACATTTCGTTATCTCTCTATAATTTGGGAAAATCGTGGGTGAAGAGGCGTTTTTCGCGATGTTTACGGGACGTTTGACGGTGCAAATATGCGAGGCCGCGGGGCTGCGCGCCACCGACAAGCAGCGAAAGTTTTGGCAAGATGAGTCGCCGATCCTCGACCCCTACGTTTCCCTGGACGTCGACGACAATCACCTGGACCGCTCGTCGACGAAGCCAAAGACATTCAACCCGATCTGGAACGAAACCTTCACGCACGACGTGCAAAAGGTGCTGATGCTGGTGCTGACCGTCTTCCACGATGCCGCCATACCCCCCGACGACTTCGTCGCGAACTGCAGTATCCCCTTTGAACAGCTCCTCCAGCAGGAAGATGAAACCAGCGATTTTTGGGTACATTTTGTTTTTGTTTTTTTACTTTCAGATGTACTTCAAAACAGACTTCACAGACCATTTACGATTATTTATTTGTCATTTTTCAGAGTTAAAAGAAGAGCACAAAAAATGTTTCATCCAATAGTATACCAGAGCAATTTTTTTTATTTTAAAATTTAACTTAAAATAAAATTGACTGTGTTTGAACCAATTTTCATAGTTGAAAATTTTTCTGTATTAAATGATGCAAAATCTTTGATTAAAACATCATGAGTGAATCCACTTGGTACTTGTATTTGGCAGAAAAAACCACATTTCATTATTATTTTGATATTCCGTGTTTGCAGGTCGACTTGGAACCACAAGGAAAAATTAGGATAAAGATTAGCTTGCAACAGAATAACCAAGGTAAAAACTACCATTATAATTACAAATTTCCCAGTGATGAAAAAATAATGTTTCTCAATAAACTCTTGATCAAAGTAAATTCAGTATTAATTTATAATTTTCAACTGAGTAGTAATGATAAAATTGTCTTTCAATTTCCAGAATTTTTGATTGGCACAAAAAAATTCTCTAGAATTTTTATGAACATACAAATCAGTAAATTGAAAATTTTAAACTCATGGCCTGTAATAAACAAGACATTTTATTGTCCAGGTCAGCAATCGGGTTGTGGGAGCAGCGATGGCAAAGGTGTCGAAAGTGGGGTCAGCGGCGCTATTGGGGGCAGAGAACCCAAGAGGGAATTCAAGGAGCGCCAGGGTTTTAACCGGCGACGTGGCGCCATGCGACGCCGTGTTCACCAAGTCAATGGGCACAAATTTATGGCCACTTTCCTGAGGCAGCCAACCTTCTGCTCCCACTGTCGAGATTTCATTTGGTAAAACAGATTCACAAATGACTGCCAATTTAAAACAGAGAAAATGCCTAGCTTTGAACTAACGACTCCAGCGTCTCTATCATATTTTTAATTACAAAAGCTATCGGCCTGCGGGAATGCATGACTTACTCTATTAAAAACTGACATGTAACTTGGGAATCATCATTATCATTATTCCTGCTTTGGGATTCCGGGAAGCAGCACTCCATCAGTATTTTCCATTTTCAGCCTGTATAGTTAGTAGAAAAATATTGGAATCAATGAAATTTTCCCAATATGGGAAAATTGGAGAATTCCCCAAAAGTGGAATACTGAAAATTCGAATTCACGAATTGAATTCATATTTCATTTTTTCATACAAAGAAAACATTCATTATTTGATGTTACTATAAGTTAATTTTTTATTGATTCATATATTTTAAAAATTTGAGAATCTGATTATTTGAACCTCACATTAAATTTGTATGACCTTAACTATTGATTTTTAATATTTGAATGTTCATAAATTGTAGATCTTCGGAACTTGAAAATATTACGAATTTGGAAATTTGAAATTTTGAAAATGTGGATATAAGTATTTCAATATTTCCACAAGTTAGAACAAAATATTTACTCTGCCCACAATATTCCTCCTTCTGGTGCCTATGAATAAAAAATAATGATAACAGATATAGTGGTACTTTGATTCTGATCTTTCCTCCTTCACTTTGAATCTTCGTAACAGAATTGCAGTAACCAAAAAATTACGCGTATAGATTTTTTTTACGAGGGAAATCGAGGATCGATGTGATGTGTTTTTGTCTGTTGTATTTCAGGGGCTTGGGCAAGCAAGGCTATCAGTGTCAAGGTGAGGAAGACACAAGTCACATTTTTGACAAGTCACGTTTTTTTGCTTGCAGAGAAAATCCGCATCTCGGTGTTTTACATTTGATTACGCTTTTTTTTAGTTAAGTAGAACGCTCTTAATTTTTACTATTTCAGTTTCGACGCACTGCCCAGAAAAATTAGATTACCGCATGAATTCACAGTCATCGACCAAAATTCGAGGCAACAATTTCGGTTCCTTAACGCTTTTTAGTCGTCTTCGGTTTAACATTTGGCACGTTGCTTTGTGGAAAAAACTGGAAAATCTACATCTCCCAGTATCGATGTTCTCCCGATGAATTTACAGATGTTGTAGAGATTTATTTTGGTTCCAGTTTGTACCTGCGTTGTTCATAAACGATGCCACAATCTTGTTGTCACAATGTGTCCCGGGATGAGAGACGAGGTAATGCGGTATTTTTATCGTATATGTTTAAATATTTTTCGCAGTGATGGTTTATGCGGTTTTTTTATTTTCAGACCAAAAAGACCATGTTCCAGTCACTGCGCGACGAAGGTCAGCCAGGGCAGCGTTTCAGCATAGATGTCCCGCACCGTTTCGTGGTTCACAACTTCAAGCGCTTCACTTTTTGCGATCACTGCGGTTCCCTCTTGTACGGATTGATCAAACAGGGTCTTCAATGCGAAGGTAAGAAACACGTGTAGATATTTTCGATAAATGCCAACGTGTCATTGCAAGTTTTTCAACAGGTATTAGATGACAAGTTTGATGCACCTTGTATAAGTTTTGATAACTCTGGAACTTCCTATGCATTTTTTGAAGCTTTCGAGGCAATTCAAAAAAACCTAACCTGCAAAACCTTGTAAAATAAAATGATTGCGATTTTTCTGAAACGTAGCAATGCCTTGAGTAACATTAACTAATGTTTCTAAACATTTTTGCATTTTGCAGCGTGCCATATGAGCATTCATCACAGATGCCAGAAAAACGTCGCCAACAATTGCGGTATCGACACGAAGACCCTGGCTGAAGTTCTTCGCACAATGGGAATAACTCCGGAAAAGCAAGTCAAAACGCCAAGGATTAGCTTCATGAGCACAAGCAGCGGCAGTAGTCAAACCACAGTGACAAGCGTGAATTCTTCCATGGGATCCGTTTCGTCATTACTGCCCAGGCATGAAGCGTCACCTGGTGAAGGCATGGCGAGTGGAAACGCCCTGAAAAAAGTTACCCTGGAGGATTTCAACTTCATCAAAGTCTTGGGAAAGGGGAGCTTCGGCAAGGTCATGTTAGCCGAGAGAAAAGGTCGTTCGGATGAGGTATACGCAGTCAAGGTCCTGAAGAAAGATGTCATTATCCAGGACGACGATGTCGATTGCACAATGACAGAAAAGCGTATTCTGACTTTAGCCGCGAAACATCCCTTCCTCACTGCTATACATAGTTGCTTTCAGACCAAGGAGAGGCTTTTTTTCGTCATGGAATATGTGAATGGAGGTAAATACTAAGGTCTATAAAGAATGCCCACCTTTTTTTTAATTAAACGAAAATTGGTTCTGCAGAAATTCTCAGTAGGAATTTGTATTAAAATTGATAGTAGAATGAGCATATAATTGCATTACTTATTTATGCAATTGTAAGGCTGTGCAATTTTATTCTCAAAATGTATAAAAAATTCTTGTAAATTTGGTGGGAACAATTCGTGAACTGTATGAACAGCACTGAACTAAACATGCCGATTTTCGACAGGTGACCTGATGTTTCAAATCCAGAAAGCGCGCAAATTCGACGAAACCCGAGCGCGATTTTACGCGGCCGAAGTAACGCTTGCGCTGCAATTTCTCCACAAAAATGGCGTGATATACCGTGACCTTAAGCTGGATAACATTTTGCTGGACCAAGAAGGCCATTGCAAATTGGCCGATTTCGGCATGTGCAAGGAGGGTATACAAGACGGCGCGACGACCTCGACGTTTTGCGGTACTCCGGATTACATAGCCCCGGAGATTTTAAAGGACCTCCAGTATGGAGCTAGCGTGGATTGGTGGGCTCTCGGGGTCCTCATGTACGAGATGATGGTGGGCCAACCGCCTTTCGAGGCTGACAACGAGGAGGACCTCTTCGACTCGATCCTTAAAGACGAGGTCCTATACCCTGCCTGGCTCACAAAGCAAGCCGTCTCGATTCTACAGGGCTTTATGACCAAGGACCCCGCGGAGCGTTTAGGCTGCTGCGAACGTCACAAATGCGAGGACGCCATCAGGGTCCACCCCTTCTTCGAGCCCATTAATTGGGAGGCCCTCGAAGCGCGAAAATTGACGCCTCCTTTCAAGCCCAAAGTTGTGAGTCCTTTTTTGTGGGTGTTACAAAGATTGGAAAATTATTGACATTAACGATATTTATCGATAATCGACGATATCGGTAATTACCGATGTATTCACGATGCTCTAAATTAACGCCAAACCGAAAAAAAAAAATTTTTCTTATGTATAACCTATTACAGTTTACAAATTTTGACTGGTTTTAAGATATTCGGTGTACAGAAATGCATAAAGTGTATAGAAATGCACGAGTTTCATAGTAAAACTGATTGTATCTTTCTGGTTTTTTTTTTTTTCCAGAAAAGCAAAACGGACGCAATAAATTTCGATCCGGAATTCACCAAAGAGCAGCCAACGCTAACACCAGAAGACTCCGTCGAAGACGTCAGTATCAACGAGGAATTCAAAGGTTTCTCGTTCGTCAACCCCGATTACAACCCAGGCCGCTTCCTGGAGGGCTAATGAGCAATTGCCCGGGACGACGGTGAGTCGGCTTTGCGTTTCGCGCGTAACAATAGCCATCGGCGAATTTTCACCATCCTCGGGAAAAAAGCGCGCTCGGTCTTCGCCAAAGACAGCGAAATCATCCGAGATTGAGTCACGACACTGGTGGTCGCTAGAAGAGTTCTATCGAAAATTGAAAAAAAAAGTTTACATATTCTATATACGGTTAACTTATTATAGCGCGAGCCTATTAGAGGAAGAAACGCGGGTGTTTCGTCGACTGGAACGCAATCGTATGCGCAATTAGCTGTTAAGTAACGTCTAATGATCATCAGACATCACAAACTACGCGAGAGATTCAGTGAAAAAATTTTAAAGAACATACAAACGACGCACCTTCCAGAATATTTTTAAACGTACGTTTTAGGCTTACATATTTGAACTGATCGCGCGATTTTAATATCGACGTCCAAAGTGAGATTCAAACAAACATATTTAAAAAAATTATAGTCCGCATGGTAACGGTTCCGCTGCATTTTAACGATTGTTTTTTGAACACCTTGCCGGATACAGAGGGCTCGCTTTTCGCGCGCGTGCCATTCCGACCAGAAATCCCTCATTTTTTACGTTTCCATGCATTTCCGTCTGTTTTTGGCGATCCTCGAATCCGGCGAGGAGGGGAAAGGGGTGGGGGGTATTTTTACCTACCGACGTACTTAAAACTAACGGTAAGTTGAAAATGAAATTTGTCGGCGGGGGTGGGGGTGCGGGGGGGATGCGGTTTTTGAGGGGGGGGGGGGGTGTGTGGGGGGGGGGGCGGGGGGGGGGGGGGGGGGGGGGGGGGGGGGGGGGGGGGGGGGGGGTAGTTTTTTCTGGTATAGACAATGTTTTCGATAATTTCCAGAAAAAGTCAGGCAATATAAATATAAACAATCACATGGAAATGTTCGAAAACTTTTTTTTACTAATTTGTTTGAAGCCGATTGTTCATTTTCATTGATTACATAATAAAAGATAAAATTTAAAACATACTTTAAAAATTTGCACGAAATTCAGAGATCTTTCCGAACTATCTGAATTTTGTGTAGAGATGTACATTTTTTTAACAAATTATACGTTTTTTAAACAAATTATGAAAACCATTTTATATGTCATGAAAAATCATGGAAAACTGCAACTAATCGATTTGAAGGGGATCACTTATTTCACTGGGCCAATTGACCAGCGAGATAAAAATGAAACACGGGAACCGAGCGTATACGGTCTATAAAAAATGGGATTACTCGAGCTTCGTACCAGAGCATTAACTCAACTCGTATTTCATGCAATCATGACGCTGTTGTTAGCCGATAATATTTATGTTAATTATGTTAAACACGCGCATATGTTTATACAACAATATCGCGGTTAAATGTGCAGAAACATTCGCGATTAGAAAACGAGAAACTATTGTCTATGTGTCGTGATCGTTGTCGTGTTTAACATTTAAGAAATGCCGTGAAAATGACCACGAACTCGAATTATCTTTTAGCCCAGTACAAAATTTTGCATATATAAATATCACA
This sequence comes from Platygaster equestris, assembly GCA_030522785.1. Taxonomy (NCBI): domain Eukaryota; kingdom Metazoa; phylum Arthropoda; class Insecta; order Hymenoptera; family Platygastridae; genus Platygaster; species Platygaster equestris. The sequence continues at coordinate 10,788 of JAPYZK010002049.1, read as the reverse complement.
TTCATATGCAGTCCATTAAATTCACATGATTATTTATGAATTTTCGATGTATATTGCCGTGTATGAATAATTTTCTTCTGGGTGTTTTTATTTATTTATTCATTTATTTTCTTCATTATTTCCACGCGAAAGACATTCGAAAGTTCACCAACTCCGTCCTCGACGTCCGGTGGCCGTTTTTACTTCGCAGAATGATAATTTTCACAAGCGTTTTTCCTCGGCTAGTTCACTTGCAAAATTGATCGATCCTTTTTTTCTTTTTTTCGCGAAAACACGGAATTGACACGTTTTTTCGTATTAATGAATTGCAGCCGACATAAAAGCAACCGCGATCATGTGATATTAACGTAACCATAAGTACGTATAATGTGAAAGTAGCGCGTATATTGAGTGTTTTCAAACGGGTTCAATTCTTCCAAATCGCTCTTTAAAGTACGATGCTTTGCGGTTCAATAGACTGAGACGCGGTTCAGCTTGTGTTATAGGAATTATGGTCACCGGTCTCCGAGCGAGAAAGCGTCGCGATTTTTCGAGGTTTCGGGTAAGTTGCAACGGGGTGGCAATTTTTGGGTGAAATTTGGCAATTCACATACTTTTAAATATTTCATTATTATCAAATATACTAATTCGTGAATATTATGATTTCTAGTACATTACCGCCCATTCGGAGTAATGCTGATTTTGCGAAACGAAGAGTTGCAGTCCGAGGCGAAGCCGAGGACTGTAATTGTTTCGGTAAAATCAGCTTTTGCCCGAATGGGCGGTACTGTATTTTACGCGACGAGGACCGAAAAAGACCTTTGAAGTACCACTTTTGAGGTTGCAGTCGCGTAAAATTATTTAAATACGATGGTTTCAAAAGTTTTAAGTTTTTATATTCTTGAATTTTAAACCTTCAGTGATTTCATATTCTTTCAAGAAGTTGCGAACATGTTTCTTCCCATTTTCGAAAATTCTTGGAAATTTCCACAATGTTTTCCAAGTACATGCATATTCAATATTCAGCTGATATCATTTTTCAATTAATGTACAGTGTTTTAAAAATTCATGCAGATTTTCCAGGATTTTTATTTTTCAAGAATAGTGAGACCTACGTTAACACCCAATTTTATAGCCACCCCGTAACAAGCGTACAGCCGAAATCCCCGCGTGTGGCACACTTAAAGCGAATCTAGTCATAAGAAAATAATCGGGGCGTGCATGAGGAGAGTGGGGGAGGGGGAGGGGGGCATTTTCTCAAGCCCGTGTTCGGTGCAAATTAACCGCCGATCGATCGCGAATTTCAAGAGAAACGGTTAGTCCGGCCTACGCTTAGTGAAAAACTAGAAAAATGTTGTGAACAGTAAAAAACAAAAATCACAATAGAACGTAACTTTCAGAAATTGTAACTTTAAGCAACGTGCGCGAAAAAACTACGTGAAGCCGTAAAATAGTTATACATTACAAAAGGTCCAAAAATAGTAGACTCGTTGTCGGGAGGTTTCCGCATTTTTGCCAGATTGCCGTCCTGGGTACATCGATTCGACAGTTTTAAAAAGCTCGAGGAATTGGGGTTTCGTTAGAAACATTTTTTCTATTTCTAATTATGCCACCAATACATCCTTTGGAAAGTTATATAGAGACGTATTGGAAAACAGATCTTGGACGGCGCTTTTTCAGCTAACTTTCGAGCCGAGGCGATCGAATCGATAACTCAGATGCCTATATTTGGTCCGGTTTAATGAGGGTTGGATGTAGAATTTGGGATTAATTGAGTAAATTGTTGCATATTATTAGGATATGTGAACGATTTTCCCAATTCGAAATAGATTTTCGCTTCAAAAAAATGCAAACTAAAAATGTATCTGCGTGTAAAATGTTCATTTTATCGGACCAATCGGGACATACTCGCGACCGTTCTCCCATCATTCGAAAATTATTTATAAAATGTGACGTCGAGTAACGTTAGTTGACTGTTGACCATAGCTAAGCGAGATTCATAAGCCTTACTCTGAATTGATGTGATTTTTGTATCGGTAACTGGAACTTCTAATACCCTTAAGAGACCATTTTAACCAGAAGTTGTTTCGTTGAATGTTATGAAAACGTTTTAACGACCAGCTTGTGTTTAGATAAGATAAATAACCACCAATTCGTTGAAGGAATTACAGTCAGCGTGTCTAGTACGGAAAACGAAGAATTTATAAAATTAAACCTTTCGTACATCGCTCAATTTTGATAGTATTTCTATTTTTATTTTCATCTATGAATACAAATAATATCGTCGATGTTATCACATAAAAAACTCTGCATTTCAAGTGAATTAACTTACATTGAATTGAATTAAATGATTCTTTTTTCTTACTAGACACTCTGCAGAAATATTTGATGTTTGATAAAAAAGGTGTGAGTCAATATATTTACGCGCGCAGTCAATATGGCGCTTGCTGATAATACCAAAGAAAAATGACATACTCGCACACGAACCTACAATGCACGAAACGTCGCAGTATATAAATTCGGGAACGGTAAAACTCCCGGTGCTACTTATTTGGCGTGTACTTTACGTATTTATACATCAATTTGTCATTTATCCATTTTTTATACATTTTACGTGGTTCGTTTATGATGAAGTTGAGTCTTCAGGAAGTCACAAATTTTTTACCTCTTGTTTTATGTTGTTTATTTATTAATTTTTTTGACGGAGTGAAATATTTACTATACATTTTGTTTTACAAGTTTCTGTTGAGCTCGTGTTTTCTTTTTTTAGTTGGAAAATGATAATTATCGTTTTTTTTTTTTCAAGCTCGGCTGAATTTTTCAGTAATTATTGACGCTTAATGAGTATTGATGTTATGTTTATTTGTTTGTTGTGTAAATAACAGTATATAGATACTACGGGCGCATTTTGCATACACTAATTACACAGGTAGCGCAATGTTCGCGAGGTGTCACATAGTATGAGATGGACAAATTTTATTTTATTACTGTCCTGCCGAGTGTGATAGAATTTGAGAAAATTCTGAGAGTTAGTATTTTTTTACTTCATATTTCTAGCCGTATTTTAGTTGCTTCAAGCACAATAGAGTACCAAAGAATATACATATATTTTTCTTCTATATTTATTTGCAAATGAAAAGAATATGCACAAGTGTGACATAAGTGCAAATGATGAGCTACTTTTTTTGTTTTTATTTATATTTCGGTTTTTCAGTGATGAGCTATAATTTAACAGGATATATTCCTTTAAATCTTATTTTTTGAATGCTTAGTATTATTGTTTAAAGAGGTTGAAGGTAAAATTAAAAACGGAGTTAATCTAATAGGCAACTACACAACTGTCTTTTTCTTACTCACAAGAACAGTCGTTTCGTAAGAAAAAGAGCAATAGTATCGCCCACCCCTGGTAATTTAACTACTAACATTAAAGTTTTCGGCAGTCGATATAAATTAAGATAAACACATTATTTCATGTTATCGTAATGTTTAACGTTTATATACTTCTTACAATTTTTTATTGAACTTTGTTTCAGGATTATATCGAAATTGATTGAAATATACTCTCTCATCGGTTGAAAAAATTTACAGAGAAAACATTTTAAATTTGCTGTCAATATTGACTCGTCATTTTTCATCTTCAACCTCTTGAAAGTTGCAGTCGTTCATTTTTTTTTCTGTTGCTATAATTTCATCTCATAAACCATTAACAAACAGCTCAAATAGAACAAACCGACCTATTTTTTTGCACAAGTCAAATATATCAAAAAGTTTTTAAAACCAGGGTTCGTTATCAGAACCAGTTGTTGTTCCTAAAAAAGCACTGTGAAAAACGCGCATATCCAAAAATCCTCGTTACTCGCTATTATCAGAGAGCTTTCCAATCCAGGTATTTTCGTCGAACATAAACTTGGTTGAACCCATATATTATTGACCTTATCGGAGACTTTACTTCGGTGAATGAAAACTTTTAGCGTGTAATAGATATTACACTATTTTAAACTCGTCGCATCATTTCCATTTTGCTTTCGCAAATACTCTTTGACTTTTAGCTCACACGCAAATATGTTCAGAGTTTGCATTAACACCAGGCATTATTATTAGACGCGCGAATGATCGTACTCGATTTTTTGAAACGTTTTCTTGTTATTCACATTGAAGGTGTCGAAATTTTTTTATTGAAATGCGTTCTTTGTATTTCGATTTGTGCCAGGTTTTCTACGTACAAAGTGTTTTGTGATAAATAAAATGATTTTTGTAGGGAATCAATTCGGCTTCTGAGTTTTAATGCGAAAATTGATAATAATAAGGAACTATTTTCTAGTTGACGGAATATGACGCCATGATAAAAAGGAATTGATAATTCCGAAGAGCAGGAAAAAACTGTGCTCGGAACTAGAAATGCAATTCCTGATATATATTTAGAAGATGCCCGATTATGTAAAAATAATATCCCGAAAACATTGTTTCATCCACCACATAACATTTCATTTTTTCTGCAGAAACCAAACATTACCATAGATGAAAAAAAAAAATCTCGCGAAAGATCTCGTGATTTAAGATTGCGTTGAAAGTACGTTTTTCGTACATAGCGCAAAATCTATTTTTAAGGCCAATTGTACCTTTTGCTTCGTGCGATAGATTTTATTACTGTTGCCGCGATTATTATTCTATTAATATCGAAAAATGACGTTAAGGAAGAGTGCGAGAGAAAAAGAAAGAGAGTTCCGAAGCTACTTCAACGCTTTCGATGTTTTGAACAAAGTGCAAGTTATGTGCATATTAATATATTTATATACACGTACGTATTTAGCTAGCGAAAGTGCGTGGAATTTGTGGAGCGAGAGAATTAAATCCACTCGTGTACCTCATAAAAATTGCAATTATTGTCGGGTTTTTTTATTCCTGGGTCCCCGGAATACTCGAGAACAACGCACTTTTATCCCTCGTTTCTCTTCATTTCCCGGTGCCAAAGTTTTTTCGAAAAAGTCTCCGTTCGTTGTTCGCGAAAAAAAAAAACACGTTCGTACCACGGTCGGAACAAGTACAATTTCTGTATTCCTCATTGATCTGAAAAAATTGTTGCGTGGTGTTTTTGAGTAACGTTGTTTTATTTATTGCGTAGATTTTGCGTGTGTATTTGTACAGTTACAAAGTATATCCGCTTTGATTGTTGTCGAAAAAAAAAAAACAAAAAACAAAAAAACGAAGCGCGAGGGAGCGAGATTTGTGGGCGAATCAAAAAATTGCAACCGATCAAAGAGGAAAACTCGTTGGCCCGCGTTTCGTGAATTTTCGAGCGTTTATTATATTGATTACATGCGTACCTTTAGGCTGGCGGCGCCGCTCGTATTTGAAATTGTGGTTTCCGTTTGCGCATCCAAAAGTTCCAGAAAAGCCGAATTTCAAGCGGCGCGTTTGACCGGCAAAGTCCAGTAATGAGAGTGCAAAATATTTAATGAGAAATGTTGGTGTCGCGAAATCGGGATTTCGAGAGCGCGATATACATATGAACGCGGAGTCCTTTTGAGAACGATAATATAATATATATGATATACGACAAAAAAAACCAGACGATATCTTTCGCAAAGGTTCGCGCGAGTATAATTTATCCGCGACCTGACCATAGCGTTTAGATAAATAGTGTATCTATTAGTACGTATACGTACTCGTCGCGCAAATTAACGATTGCCCATGCTGTGCTTTTGATGGTGAACTTTGGTTTTGACAGAAAAAAGGTTTTCTCAGTAGTGTAGCTATAGATCGAGTACGTCGCAAGGTTTTCTATTTTTCAAAGCACGCCTCGGCAATTGAATTGCATTCTTTAGGCTGTTTGTGTTTGTATTGTAAATTCCAGCTCTGTTAGCATCAATAGCACTGACTTGGCAATCGTGGAACACTGTTATTCGTCTGATTATCGTGTAAAAGATAATGATAAATAAAATGCGTGTGCATGTAAGTACGCTCCGCGTATTTATATGTACATGTGGATATTATATACATTTTGTGGGGTTTTTTTAGTACCGGTAATGACCTGATATTGAAATATTTGAAAAAATGCAGTAAAATGTTTATCAGCAGTATATTTATTGAAAATTACTTTTTTTGTTTCTACAGCAATTTTTTTTCGAAAGGGCCAAACATAATTGTCTACCAATGATTTCCTTGCGCCCTTGTTGATTGATTGGCTCCAAAATTGATGATTTTTTTAGGTAGCAAAAATGAAATTATTAACAACTTTCCATGCCGACACGATGTTTTGAGCATTTGAGCTCAAGGAAAACACTCTATTTTAACTTCTACTAGAAAATAAAATGACAAGTTTAGACTGAATTTTCAAGCTTGTATCGCCAACAAAAGGGTACTCTTTCAGAACAATTTATTAAACCGGTTTCATAAATTCATCAGAGGAAGTGTACTATTATAATAGAACTCTATTTACAAAGAAATCTCTACTTCGTGTTCAAGCCACGGCTTGTTGACGCTCCTTAATATTCTGTTTAAGAACAGCTTGTACACATTTAGCCATTGTCGGCGACGCTCTCGACACAGCATCCGTCATGAAATACTGATCCAGAGTTTTATATTTGACGTTTAGAGGATCCGACGACGACGAGCCTTCAATTTGCTGCAAGTAACAACACAACATTAAGATTCATATTTAAAATCACTGCATTGCTGATGTACACATACTTTTGATAATTCTAAAGATTCTTCAGCATAGTTCGCCGGTTCTACATCCCCAAAACTGACTAAATGCGGAGCTATTTCTTTCATTCTATCCTGTACCTCGGTGAGGTTGTCGTACGGTAAACAATGACCAGAAATCTGGAATGAAATTAAGCGATTGAAGAATTAAACAGATGACTCCAAACTTGCCCGTACTTGCAAAAAAAGTGTGATTATGCTCAAATAATATTGAACTGATAACAAGATACAAGCTTCAATTGTAAGCAATTTGATGAAACAACTACGTACCTCTGAAAGAGCGCGAATAATCTTCCAATCAGGTCGTGCCATACCAGGAGGTGTAATTGCAGCAACAGATTGCTGGGAACGACCTTCCGTGTTCACATAACTACCACTTTTCTCAGAGTAAGCAGCGCCTGCCAAAACAATATCTGCGTTTTCAGCACCATTGTCACCGTGGCTTCCTAGAAAACAAAAAAATATTTATTTAATCGTTATCCAGCGCTTTAACAACTACGAAATATGAAAACTTGCCTATGTAAATAATACAAGCACTGGGAAAATCGTCTCGTTTGATCTCGATATCATCAGCTCCCAGCAAAAAGAGAACTGTGGGGTTATTTTTCTTGATTTCTTCTACACTCGAAGCGTATCCCAGATCCAAGGCACCAACTTGGGACGCATTTGTTTGCAAGATGTTGAATACTTTCCAGTCGTCTGGAGTCTACAAATGAAACGATTTTTCAGTTCACTTTTCCTCAAAGTAATATTCAGCAAATCTATAAAAGTTTGATAAGTTCTTTCAAATTGGCATGTTTTCAGAAGAATTATTAAAAATTCGAAAATCTTCATTTGTTATACCCTCGAATTATGTTCCAAAACTTTAGCTAGTGCTTGAGTCTCAGCAAGAATTTGGGCACCGTCTTTTCGCGCCAGCTGATCAGCTCCCAAAATGACTAGAGGTTTTTTAGCCTGTTTCAAGGTCGCGCTGTAGGGATGCGATCCAGTGGCCAAGTGTGATATGATATCAGGAGTTTGACCCAAATGCTGAAAAATCAAGTTCAACATATTTATGAAACTAATCCCTGTATATAATGTTGGAAAGTGAATAATCAAAACTTACTTCGTAATTGTAAGTCAAATCCACTTTTGGACCAATAAGAGCGATGTTCTGCTCGTTGTGCAAGTACCCCTTTCGCAATCTAGTGTTAATCAATGGAGCTTCGTATCTTGGGTTTGTTCCAATCAGCAAAACTGCGTCTGCTTCCTCTATATTCACAATTTTGTTGTTCATCAGATAATTGTTCCTGAGATCTATCCCAGCCCCCTCCGTTGGAAAAGAATTTTCCGGAGCCAATAATTCACTGCCTAATTTATTGGCTAAATCTTTCATGGCGACCATAGATTCTGTGTCGGCCATTTTTCCAGCAATGACAGCACATTTGTTCGGGGCCACATCTTGGAGAGCTCTTGCAGCTGGAATCACAAAGTTTTTTTCCAAGTGAATTGACATGAACCACGAATAAACCCTTTTTCTCATTAGCAGAAGGATTCTAATTTCATGGTGTCCAAGACTTACCGGCAATAAGAGCATCTTCCCATTCGACATTTTGCAACTTTCCATGAACTTTCATCATTGGCGTGACCAATCTTTGACGTTTGAGACCATCGCAGGAAAAACGAGCTTTGTCTGACAACCATTCTTCATTGATTTCCTAAAATACCATTAATTTTTATTTCTCAAAGATTAAGCATAAAAAATCGGAGTATCCATTTATTTTACGAATGAAAATAAGTACCTTCATTGAGAAAAAAACGAATATAAAAAAAACTGCAGTACCTCATGAACTCTAGGAAGAACTCGAAGAACTTCCCCAGTTCTATGGGAAATGACCGTGTTACTTCCAACAGCATCGTGAACATCGATACTATCCGTCTTGCGATTCTCCCAAGGTCGAGCCACGAAGGCATAAGGCTTGCTCGTGAGAGCCCCGACAGGACATAAATCGATGATATTCCCTGACAGTTCCGAAAGGAACATCTTCTCAACATAAGTTCCAACCTGCAAAATCCATCCGGATCCAATCTAAAGCTCTGCTGAAACGACCAAAACTTGCGAATCGGGTAATGTTTCGAACCTGCATATCGTTACCCCGACCAGTAGTTCCCAAATCGTCTATGCCAGCTACCTCCGACGCGAAACGAATGCACCTAGTGCAATGAATGCAGCGGGTCATTACTGTTTTAATCAATGGCCCGATGTCCTTGTCTTCAACTGCTCTTTTTCCAGAAAAGTTGATGTCTACGAATCGACTGCGATCGTTGCCAAAGGCCATGCTTTGGTCCTGCAAATCGCATTCGCCTCCTTGGTCACAGATGGGACAGTCCAAAGGATGATTCACCAGGAGAAATTCCATGACTCCTTCGCGGGCTCTGCGGGTTAAGTCAGAATTGGTCTTTATATGCCAGCCCTTCATCACTGGCATGGCACAGGCTGCTACAGGCTGGAAGTGAAAAATGATGAAGTTTTTCTACTGTGATGATTCATTTAATTTTCAGGTTCAATGAAAATGTTTATTGTTGACAATTCAAAATTTTACTCGAGTTAGATTGAAGACGGTTTGCAAAGTTTTATTTGAATCATGAAATCAAATCATTTTCAGGATAATATTGAATATTTCATCAAGCTCTATTGAACTCCAAATTTAGGAGCAAACTTCTTAATGCTGACTGTAAATAGTTACCTTGACTTGTTTTTCTATTTCTACCAAACACATTCTGCAATTTCCAGCTATAGCAAGACGTTCATGATAACAAAATCGAGGAATTTCCACTCCAGCTTTGGCTGCAGCCTGAAATAATAATAAAGGTTTAAAAAGTTCATGAATGATACTTTAAAACGCCATTGATTTGTTAACTTTTTTTTGGCATTTTCAACCTGAAATATTTGATTGCACAATGTTAAAGTTAACATTTTTGGATTCTTCGGATTGATCATTCACTCTCAGAAAACATTTTACTTCAAGTTTGAAGTTACATTTGTCTAACAAGAGACTGACATTATCACTCATTTTTTTCATCAGTCTACACCCAACTTTTTGGATCCTTGAATTTTAATATAAAAAAAAGAAAGTTCATACTTTCTACAAACCCTCCAAACAAAAACTTGATTTTCAAATTCAAGTTCTGCAAGTTGCCAAATTTTCATATTCTATATCAATGAATTGAATATTACTGCCGTTATTATTACATTTTTATTTACATATTATGTCACTGCCAAAATCAGTAGTTTTAAAAGTTTGCTATTCGAATTATTGCGAACGTTTGTTCTTGAAAAAAAAAAAAACTCAAAACATAAATGTCAAAATCCAAGGAACACATCACCACTTCCAATTTTGATATCCAAATCGTATTCAACTGAATACTAGCTATTATCTACCTGGAGCACGGTTGTGCCAGGTGGGACCTGAACAGGCTTGTCATCGATAAAAACTTCGACGAGTTCTTCTGCAGCCTGCAATTTTGACGACGTCTGCAAGCCCGCGATGCCCATTCTGCCGTTTGACAGGGCGGCCGCCCTCGTTAACGGGATCCGCAACATCCTCTGCACGGCAAACAATCGTCAAATGAAAACAGTTACATAATAAATTCGCCCCGTTTCTAAAGAAAAACAGAAGATCTAACATTGTCTATACAAAAATAATTATAATCCAATTGCGAAAAACACCTGTCAAAGGACGATTAATCGTAAACAAAACAGCACGGAAAATTTTTGTCCATCGAAGTTAATAATATTTCAAGCTCGAATCAAGGTAATTGCGTCTTCAATTCACCTTTTGCTAGAAAACACTGCAAAAACGCTTCACTTCACTACGACGACGACGACGAGTATGACGACCAACTGTGACCAACTGCGACCAACGACAACCAACAACTGAACGACTGAACAACGACTGAACAACGACGGTCCGGAAGTAACAGAAAGGTCAGGGAGTAGGAACTAGGAAGTTGGATGTTTTCGTTTTTTTTAAGTTGTAAGTTTGTGGTGTGGTTGTTTCTACGTGTTATATATATATAAAAATGTATTAAAAGAGCACTGATCTGTAAAATACACTGGATAGT